>JAJHIY020001109.1:1720000-1725000 GCA_022114975.2 Lampris megalopsis
ACGGGGGCGTCCGGGTGGCGTAGCAGTCTATTCCGTTGCCTACCAACATGGGGATCGCTGGTTCGAATCCCCGTGTTAACTCCGGCTTGGTCGGGCATCCCTACAGACACAACTGGCTGTGTCTGCGGGTGGGAAGCCGGATGTGAGTAAGTGTCCTGGTCGCTACACTAGCGCCTCCTCTGGTCAGTCAGGGTGCCTGTTCGGGGGGAAGGGGGAACTGGGGGGAATAGCGTGATCCTCCCACGTGCTACATCCCCCGGATGAAACTCCTCATCCATTCATTTATTCATTCATCTTCAGCCTCTTCTCCGGGGTCGGGTCACGGTGGCAGCAAGCTAAGTAGGGCACTCCAGACGTCCCTCCTCTCCCCAGCAACATCCTCCAGCTCCTCCTGGGGGATCCCAAGGTGTTCCCAGGCCAGATTGGACATGTAGTCCCTCCAGCGAGTTCTGGGTCTACCCCGGGGTCTCCTCCCAGTTGGACGTGCCTGGTAAACCGCCAAAGGAAGCTGTCCAGGAGGCATCCTGATCAGATGCCCGAACCACCTCAACTGGCTCCTTTCAATATGAAGGAGCAGCGGCTCTACTCCGAGTTCCCTCCGGATGTCTGAGCTCCTCACCCTATCTCTAAGGCTGAGCCAAACCCCCTACAGAGGAAACTCATTTCAGCCGCTTGTATCCACAATCTCGCCCTTTCGGTCACTACCCAAAGCTCATGACCATAGGGGAGGGTTGGAACGAAGACTGACTGGTACACTGAGAGCTTTGCCTTCCAGCTCAGCTCCCTCTTCACCACAACGGTCCGGTACAACGTCCACATTACTGCTGATGCTGCACCAACCCGCCTGTCAGTCTCCCGCTCCATCCTGCCCTCACTCGGGAACAAGACCCCGAGATACTTGAACTCCTTCACTTGAGGCAGCAACCCGTCCCCAACCTGGAGGGAGCGATCCACCATGTCCCGGTAGAGAACCATGGCCTCAGACCTGGAGGTGCTGACTCTCATCCCGGCCATTTCACACTCCGCTGCAAACCGCCCCAGTGTGCTGGAGGTCACGTCTGATGAAGCCAACAAAACCACATCATCTGCGAAGAGCAGAGATGCAGTTCTGAGGTTCCCAAAACAGACACACTCCTCACCTTGGCTGCTCCTTGAGATCCGGTCCATGAGTATCACAAACACAACTCCTCACTAAACAACAAACAAACAAACAAACTGTGTAAACAAACTCCTACCTGTCAGGTGAAAAGAAGCAGCTGGTGACTCCACCTGTATCTTAGGAGGCATGTGGTAGTCTGCAGCCCGCCCCCCACCCGGATCAGCAGAGGGGGTGGAGCAGTGAGTGGGACGGCTCGGAAGAGTGGGGTAATTGGCCAAGTACAAATGGGGAGAAAAGGGGCAAAAATGAAATGAATAAAAGGCAAAAAACGTGTGAAGTGATTTCGTGAACAGACACGTCTCAAATGTAAAACCATGAGTGCCCCGTGTGGCCGTACGTACACGGCTCCAATCACTGGCTCCACTCAAGCTTATGGCACCTTTTTGCACATTTTGTAAGCTGCACTCTTTTAATACTCATCTGAGGACAATTTTATTGGACAGGCAAAGAGTTGGCCTTGAAAATCTGACGTCAGTCATTTCACAGCCCGGTCCAGAGGAGGGGGACGGGGAGAACAGTGTCCAAACTGGTAGGGATTCATTATGTTAAACAACAGAACCTTTCACAGGAAATGACGGCTCAGTGCTGTGAGGGGCGGAGGGGGGAGGAGGTGGGTGAGTGTTGTCTAAGGTGCCTGGGTGTTGTATGGTGGAAATAAAGACCTCAAACCAGATCAACCATATGGGACGAACCATGTCCGTGGGCCCAGGTGTGCCCTGTTAGCGTAGCGTTAACCCCGCCGACTCCCCCTGCGTGCAGTCCTGCAAAATAAGCGGGACATAACAAACAGCGAGGGCAAGCGGGGCCCGCGGGGATGACAGGATAGTCGTCATGGTATCGCCGGATGGCTACGCATGCTCGCCGACGCCGTGCTGCTGAGTCTGCGCTCCTCTCGCCGAGGTGATCTCATGTTTGTTCCTTATGCTGCACCCTCTGCGGCAATGCTAACTGCTGTTTGGGGACAAATAAAGCTGAAGCTGAAGCTGAAGCTGAGCAGGAGGGCCGCCACATTCTTCAAACACAGATCTCCGTGGACGTCACAGCCTTGGCTGGAGACAGCACCTCTGTCTGGTTTACATCAACCCATGAAACTGATCAGAACAACATGAAATATCCCAGATAAGGGAGAAAGAAGGATGTTTGTCTCTCTCTCTCTCCCTGTCTCCCAGTCTTTCTCTCACTGGATCTTTGTCTCTTTTGGCCGATCAATCTCTTTATCTCTCTTAGTCTCCACATCTCTCTCTGCCTCTCTTCCTCTCTTTGTTCCCACTCACGCCAGAAGTTGGCGGTGTGAAAGTCTTCCGTGTGTCCTTGTGGTGCAGGAAGATTTGCGACCAAAACACAACTGAACTAATGACATATAGCCGTAGCATCTCCCGCTTCACGGCTGACCGCATACGGTGCCGCGTGTCTTTTGTGCAGCAAATTATAATCTGGAAAAGCACGACTGTATGAAACCGGATGGCGTGACGGTGTTAAAATGATAACGTCATCCATTTTGGGCGGCCCGGTGCGGCCGCCAGGTCAGAGGTCAACGCAGGCAAGGCAGTTTTGCTGCTGCTCAGCGGCGCTGGTTTACTTATCCTGAACGATGCAAAGACGCGGTGTGATTCTACTTGGCTGAATCCAGCGCTCACCACGATTCCATTCAAATGAACGGGCGGCACGGTGGCCCAGTGGTCGGCACCGTCGCCTCCCAGCAAGAAGGTCCTGGGTTCGAACCCCAGGCCGTCCCGGGTCCTTTCTGTGGGGAGTTTGCACATTCTCCCCATGTCTGCGTGGGTTTCCTCCCACCATCAAAAAGACACGCATGTTAGGGTTAATACTCCTGCCTGTGCCCCTGAGCAAGGCATGGACAGAAGAACTGGAGTTGGTCCCCGGGTGCTGCGGCTGCCCCCTGCTGCTGTACAACAGGATGGCTCCATGCAGACAACACGCTCGTTGTAAGAATACAACGACAAATGCAGTGGCCTTCGTGAACCGAGTTGGTTGTGAAATATCACCGTCATGAATGTTGACGTGACCAGGACCTACTCCCTCTGCCTCCTGCCTGTCCCCTTCTGTCTCTCTGTCTCCTCCTCTCTCCCTCACGGTCTCCCTCTCTCCCTCCCTCGCGGTCTCCTCCTCTCTCTCCCTCCGTCTCCTCCTCTCTCTGGCTCTCTCTGTCTGCCTGTCTGTCTGTTGTGGTTCATTCAGAACGTCCGTCCTGACTTGCTCCCGGCTCAGCCTCGGCTTTTCCAGCAACATAATTCAATTGTCTTTTTTATCCGCTGGCAATGAGTAACCTCGGGACATTAAATCAAACAGCGCGGCATCTCATCTCTGGACTGGAGCGCAGCCCTGATGGGGCCACAAGGGCCTCGGAGATGGAGGGCGACCAAGCAGGCTCCCTCCCTCCCTCCCTCCCTCCCTTCCTTCCATCCCCTGCCCAGGCACACAGGGAAATAAAAGCCCTCTCTGCAAAAGCTCAGCATGTGCTCAAGTCATCTGAGGCACCGGCCGAGAGGGGAGCACAGGCACCCACGGCAAGGAAGCACTGCTGAAACCAGCAGCCGCAACCTGAGGGCGGACGGCTCAGAGGTGTTCTGTCTCAGGGTCCGTGTCCCGGGCCTCACACAAGGTGTCACCACAATGACCCCAGAGAAAGACATAGACCGGGACATGCAGCACAGCGGCAGGATCTGTGTGCGTTCATGTGTGTCTGTAGGACTATGTATGTGTGCATGCTTGTGTGTGTGTGTGTGTGTGTATGTGTGCGTGCTTGTGTGTGTGTGCGTGCGTGTGCGTGTGTGTGTGTGTGTGTGTGTTCATGTATGTCTGTATGAGTATGTATGTGTGCATGCTTGTGTGTGTGTGTGTGTGTGTGTGTGTGTGTGTGTGTGTGCGTGCTTGTGTGTGTGTGTGTGTGTGTGTGTGTGTGTGTGTGTGTGTGTGTGTGTGTGTGTGTGTGTGCGCTCACATCTGCATTAATGCACGCGTGCGTGTGAGGAAGGGACGTGTCCCTCCCTGAGACAGATGTTGGTGTTTTGTCAGAATAATTTGGTGGGAATTTTCATGAGCGGCACAAGGCCACAGCTGGGTTACAGGTGGGAGAGAGGAGCGGAACCCTGGACCCTGGGGGACAGAACCTTTCACCAGGCTAACAACAAAGAGACAGACAGACAGACAGACAGACAGACAGACAGACAGACAGACTGACTGACTGACTGACTGACAGAGAGACAGAGAGAGAGACACAGACAAACAGTCTGACAGAGAGAGACAGGCAGACAGACAGACAGACAGACTGACTGACTGACTGACAGAGAGAGAGACACAGACAAACAGTCTGACAGAGAGAGACTGGCAGACTGACTGACTGACAGAGAGAGACTGGCAGACTGACAGTGAGTGAGACAGACAGACAGACAGACAAACTGACTGACAGAAAGACAGACAGACAGACAGACAGGGAAACAGACTGACAGAGAGAGAGAGACAGAGTGACAGTGAGTGAAACAGACAGACAGACTGACAGACAAACTGACTGACAGAAAGACAGACAGACAGACAGAGAAACAGACTGACAGAGACAGACAGACAGACTGACAGAGAGACAGGCAGACAGACTGACTGACAGAGAGAGACAGGCAGACAGACTGACTGACAGAGAGAGACAGGCAGACTGACAGTGAGTGAGACAGAAAGACAGACAGACAGACAGACAGACAGACAGACAGACAGACAGGGAAACGGACTGACAGAGAGAGACAGACAGACTGACAGTGAGTGAGACAGACAGGCAGACTGACAGACACACAGACAGAGACAGAAAGACAGACAGACAGACAGAGAAACAGAC
>JAJHIY020001109.1:1730000-1740000 GCA_022114975.2 Lampris megalopsis
TGGTGACTGGATGAAGACACAGAGCGTGTCCATCTCAGCCTGCAGCCAGAAGCCTCGCCGGCCCGCTGACTCTAAGTGGTTGTTGATCTTCCTCCTCCTCCTCCTCCTCCTCCTCCTCCACCACCAGCAGCAGCTCTGGACTGCTGGCATGACGGAGGACTCACGGCGAGGCCGAGTCTCAAGCCTGCTGGGGGGACGACTCTGTTGTCTGCACCGGTGCACGCGTCCCCCTCCGCCCTGAGCTGTTGTAAACTATGAAGCAATATTAGAGAAAGGAGTATTTAAAGAGAGAGAGAGAGAGAGGGTGAGAGAGGGCGAGGGAGGGCGAGCGAGGGAGGGCGAGACATGCGGAGTGGCAGTTAGCTCAGCTCTTGGCAGGGGCGCTAATTAAAACCAAACTTGTTTCCTTCATTGAGCAAACATGACAGGCGCTGAGCAAAAGAGGCTTTTTTCCAGCCCTGCCAAAATATTAAGTGAGTGCAGGTGCTACAGGAATGTCTGGGGGGGGGGGGGAGGGGGGGGAGACAGATTTGACCTTTTTCCTCTCCCCTTTATGTGCGTACATTAGTGTGTGTGTACGCATGGACATACGTGCATGCATGTGTCCGACACAACCTGTATTTATTTCTGTGTTTCTGCGTGTGTGCTCCCCACTCCATCAGACACACACACACAGACACACACACACACACACACACACAGAGTTGCAGGGCCTTTGCAGTTTGGGTGGGGTAGAAAGGAGCAACTGATTGTAAAGTTATCCAGCAGAGCTCGGGGCAGCCCTAAGCAGCACCAGATGCAGGGGTCCCCGCCAGTCCTGAACCCGACTGAAGGAGGCTCAGAGAGCCCAGCAGAGCCCCACCCAGGACACACCGAGGCAGGGCAGATAGAGGCTATTTATCTCTCTGCCCCCCCCCCCACACACACACACACACGGTGTCTGTACAGTAGGCCGGGGTCACCGTCTATGACCTCAGGGACTCCCCTGAAAGAGCAGATGTGTCTTGTCATTCCTGCAGATGGTGATCAGCACATGTACACTCGCATGAGACTGGAAAACAAAATGTCGGGCCACTTATTTGACAGCAGGGAGGAAAAAGGCCCGAGTCAGATCTAAACCGGCGACACTGCTGAACCCGCTCTTCCCTACCGAACCTTCCAGGGGCGGTGAGAGTGTTACCTGCTTGATCCCAGCCCCTACAAGACCCACAACGGGACCCGGTCCCTGGCTCAGGGTTGATGATTCTTCTTCACGTCCATCGAAGACGACAAATCCTTCCTCATTAAAGCGGTGAACTTTGAAACGGTCCAGTTCCCAGAAGACTTCGGTGTCTGGTGTGACCTTGTAGCCGTTTGTGGGTAGAGAGGGAGGAGGGGGAGGAGGGGGGGGAGGGGCAGGCCTTTGCTGCAGGTGAGGTGGGATACTTGGCTGAAGTCCTGCGAGTCAGACATACCACACGCTGTAGCGGAGGAGAGGGTGGGGTGGATGGGGGCAGATCGGGAGGGACACCTGGGCCAGATGGCCACCTTTGAGGCCCGCCAAGCACAGGTGAGTCGCCTTAGGCCAGACGCCTACACCGGAGCCGGAGTGAGCCAGACCTCTACAATAGCTGGGACCGAGACCTATCCGAGCCGGCTCCAGCACCGAGGTGAGCCGGCCCCGTGCCTGTGTGATGAAGTGTGAATGGGGAGTACGAGCTCCTCGGATTAGATGGCGGTTAGATCAGGATGCGAGCCAAGAGCGGCAGGAAGCACCGAGCCCCGTGGAGCCGCAACACACCAGCGCCGGGGATCGAGTGCAGAGGATCGGGGCCGACGCTCTCGTATGACGAGGCTTTTCCGAGTCCTGCTGAGAATGAAACTCAGCCCGCCTCGCTGGGGTAAACGGCCACCATTCACATGTTACTCTGCATTTAAACTGGTGTAAGCATAAGTGTCGCATCTATATCACATTTGGGGGGCGGGGAGGGGGGTGGGGGCCTACTTTTTGACAGAACTGGTATAACTACTGCCTGTCTATGAAACACAGCTACACATCTGTGACATTTTGGGGTTTTATTTTTTCGTTTCCAGTGCTCCACGCCAGCCTCTAATGAAACAGGCCGTTTAGTGATCATTAACACAATAACAGCATTATTCCATGGTGGCCGCTCCGATTGGCTGGCAGTACTCCTGGCCCCGCCCCCTCCCTGGCTGCTCAACCAGGGGCTACCTTGCTGTCTGTCAGCATGGGTGGCCTGACGCGTTATCCTGATGTGACGTCATCACGCAGGGCAGATCTGAAAGGTTTGTTCAGATGGTTGGATTGGGCACCACGGAAAGCTGGAGAAGCAGATGCCAGGATGCAGAAGGTGCTGCTTGCTGACGGCAAAATGCACCCCAAGACATGACACGACTTGTTTTCCATTACGTCCCCCTGTAGGGCGTCCAGTCAACACTGTTCACACTTGGTCTACTCTGAGTGACCAAAAAGGCGGCAGTGGTGTCACTCCATAGCTGACCTCTGACCTTGTTGTAGAGCAGATTGTTATCACTCACAGTGATCAATAATAATCAGGGGGCCAAACCAATTTTCTTCCATGAGGTTGACGCTGTCAAGCCATCGAGGGTGTCTGGCTGGGAGAGCTGGTGTTGGATCGGCTGGGAGACCACGGCCCTGGCCGGAGCTGCGGCCGGTGGGCCCAGGGACCACGGCCTTGCCTGGAGAGCTGTGGCCGGTGGGCCCGGGGACCACGGCCTCGCCCAGAGCTGTAGCCGGTGGGCCCGGGGACCACGGCCCTGTCTGGAGCTGTAGCCGGTGGGCCCGGGGACCACGGCCTTGCCTGGAGAGCTGTGGCCGGTGGGCCCGGGGACCACGGCCCTGCCCGGAGAGCTGCGGCCGGTGGGCCCGGGGACCACGGCCCTGTCTGGAGCTGTGGCCGGTGGGCCCGGGGACCACGGCCTTGCCTGGAGAGCTGTGGCCGGTGGGCCCGGGGACCACGGCCTCGCCCAGAGCTGTAGCCGGTGGGCCCGGGGACCACGGCCCTGGCCGGAGCTGTAGCCGGTGGGCCCGGGGACCACGGCCCTGGCCGGAGCTGTAGCCGGTGGGCCCGGGGACCACGGCCCTGTCTGGAGCTGTGGCCGGTGGGCCCGGGGACCACGGCCCTGTCTGGAGCTGTGGCCGGTGGGCCCGGGGACCACGGCCCTGGCCGGAGCTGTAGCCGGTGGGCCCGAGGACCACGGCCCTGCCTGGAGCTGCGCCCAAGGAGGAAACACTGAGGGCAGTCTGACAGAATGCAGAAGCGGGGCGGGCTAAGCTAACGGCTAACTCATATAGATCGACAGTTCTGACAGTTATCCTGGCATTTGCTCTCTTGGACAGTGGATTTTTTTATAGATGTTGGATACATGAATTTTGTGTGTTTTTTTTGTAGTTTGGATACATGAGTTTTTGTAGCTTTTTATCGTTTGGATGTGTTATTGTAGTTTTTTTGTCGTTTGGATGTGTTATTGTAGTTTTTTGTCGTTTGGATGTGTTATTGTAGCTTTTTGTCGTTTGGATGTGTTATTGTAGCTTTTTGTCGTTTGGATAGGTGTGTTCTTGGATAGTTTTGGGGTGTGTATTTGGTGTCCCTGCATGTGTGCAGGTGTGTGGAGTGAAATGACAAATAAAAGTTGCCGCTCCCTGATCCTTTCTGACGCCATCTGAGGCGTCACCACTCAGGTGAGCCACCGCCTGTTTCCCCCGCAAGCTGCTTCTTCTACAGGCTAAAGAAAGTGAAATGGGAGGCAGGTGTGTTTCCCATCAGCTGATCTGTTAAGAGACTGAACAATCTCCCTACGAGCAGGACCGGGTCCTGGAAAACAGTCTGGAGATCAACACAAAGCGGCTGACAGTCGTTTTCAAGGATCACTTGGCGTTGGTGCCTGCTGCTCTTCATCACCTAATTTCTCTTCCCTCGTCAGCGCCGCTTCAGCAAGTGCACAAGCTCTTTGAGCTTAATTCGGTATTATTTCCATTCAGCTGTCTTTTGCATCAAACCGGCTCGATGGGAACACAGCTGAGCACCGCTGTGGGCTTCAGGCCTCCCCCCACTCCGGGCCTGTTATGGCCCACGTCCACGTCCACTTTCTGGCCCTCCCAGTCCTCCCTCCTCGCAGGCCAGGCCTCTTGGCACGGCGCTGGCGGGGAAACTTTCCACAGGTCGTCACTGGCGGAGGCAGCACAGGCCCACCTTTGTCCACGGCCGCTCTCTTCCTCCATCATGCTCTCTGCACGCCCTGCTCTCCTTCTCTCTCTCTCGCTCTCTCTCTCTCTTACTACACCCCCCTCTCTCTCTTACTACACCCCCCTCTCTCTTACTACACCCCCCTCTCTCTTACTACACTCTCTCTCTCTTACACCCCCTCTCTCTCACTACACCCCCCTCTCTCTCTTACTACACCCCCCTCTCTCTCTTACTACACCCCCCTCTCTCTTACTACTCACTCTCTCTCTTACACCTCCCTCTCTCTCACTCCACCCCCCTCTCTCTCTTTCTACACCCCCCTCTCTCTCTTACTACACCCCCCTCTCTCTTACTACACTCTCTCTCTCTTACTACACACTCTCTCTCTTACTACACTCTCTCTCACTACTCTCTCTCGCTCTCTCTTACTACACCCCCCTCTCTCTTACTACACTCTCTCTCTCTTACTACACTCTCTCTCACTACTCTCTCTCACTCTTACTACACTCTCTCTCTCTCTCTCTCTCTTACTACTCTCTCTCTCTCTCTCTCTCTCTTACTACTCTCTCTCTCTCTTACACCCCCCTCTCTCTTACTCTCTCTCTTACTACTCTCTCTCTCTCTTACTACTTTCTCTCTCTCTTACACCCCCCTCTCTCTTACTACTCTCTCTCTCTCTTACACCCCCCTCTCTCTTACTACACTCTCTCTCACTACTCTCTCTCTCTCTCTCACTACTCTCTCTCTCTCTCTCTTACTACACTCTCTCTCTCTCCCCTCTGGCTAACAGATATACACATACACGCTCACATATACATAAACATCACAAACACCATAACCATGCATGCACACGAGAGCGCGTGCACACACACACACACAAATAGACATACATTCTGGATATGCTCAGAAAAATACACAATACACCAGAGTACATACTCACATTAATGCATAAACACACACACTCACCAACAAACACACACACACACACACGCACACACGCACAAGCACACCCACACACCCACACACACACACACACTCACAAACACACACATGCACGCACAAGCACACCCACACACACACTCACAAACACATGCACACACACATACTCACCAACACACACACATACACACTGTGCCAGGTCCAGATGTGGGCATTTTAAGGCTGCACCACATTTTCTCATTTCACTCTGAACCATTTGGCCCCAAGCTGTATTTTACATCCATGAAATACAAAACAATGCAGTAAATATGCTGTAACAAGCTTAAATCCTGGATTTTCTGGGAAGGAGGAAGGCTTTCAGAGGCTCTTACTGTCAGAGCAACATAAATTACATATAATGAATCATTTTAAATCAGATGTTTTTGCTTTCAGATGACTATCTACAGTCCGTCTGCTGTTCTGGTGGAGAAGGGATCCTTCTCTCCTTCTGAAACGCACAATATGGGCCGCGAACAGGTGCAAATGTTCTGGTCTGACCACTACGCAGCATCACAAGGCCTCAGTAAAGCCCTCTTTGTTGCCAAAGGCACACAGGCAGCTTTCAGTTGAACCCTGCACACCTCGTCTCTTCGTTGTTTAACACACAAAACAGCTATTTGTCCAACTGCTCTTCAAATCATGCATGACTGTGCACACACAAGGGCCCATGTGCACACACATGCATATATATATATATATGTATGTATGTATATATCAGCAACAATATATTGTCATTTCTTTTTCCCCCAGCCCACCGCAGTGTGACACAAAACACGAAAACACACATCCCAAATTTTTTAAAAAATGACACCACCAAAACCATACAAAAACAGAGAGAACAAAGCAAAAAAACAAAAAACAAAAAACACACAAGCAGTCAACAACACGTCCACTCAGGGCAACACAGTCCAACATTTCCACTGTCCAAGGGATCGAACGCCAGCCAGGACGACTGTCAGAACTGCCGGTCTGCATGGGCTAGCAGTTAGCTTAGCCTGCCCTGCTTCCGCGTCCTGTCAGACCGCCCTCGGTGTTTCCTCCTCAGGTGCAGCTCCGGCAGGGCCGTGATCCCTGGGCTCACCAGACACAGCAGACCAGGCTCCCTCAGCCGATCCAACGCCAGCTCTCCAGCCAGACACCTTCGACAAACCTGCCCGCACTCCACACGACCACACTAAAACAGTCAACGCTAGGCGAGGCCGCCGCCAGACCGCCCTTGGCATTATCAGAACTGCTAGTCTGCATGGGTTAGCAGTTAGCTTAGCCTACCCTGCTTCCGTGTCCTGTCAGACCGCCCTCGGTGTTTCCTCCTCAGGTGCAGGCGGTGGTCCCTGGGCCCAGCAGACACAGACACAGCAGACCAAGCTCCCTCAGCCGATCCAATGCCAGCTCTCCCAGCCACCAAATGAAGACAAAACAAATTTAGATGCATGCATATAGTGTGTGTGTGTGTGT
Source organism: Lampris megalopsis (assembly GCA_022114975.2). NCBI lineage: Eukaryota > Metazoa > Chordata > Actinopteri > Lampriformes > Lampridae > Lampris > Lampris megalopsis. Next base: position 1,736,642 of record JAJHIY020001109.1, read on the forward strand.
ATGTATATATATATATATATATATATATATATATATATATATATATGTAACTGTTAGAAGAAACACTCAACAGAAGGGAAAGCGCTCAACAAATGAGCAAAATAATGCAGTGAGTCAAGTAAATTGTTTATGAGACAGTGCAAGTCTGTTTGCTGCCATAAGCATCATCAGCATCAGTAAAGCTACTGGGACAGGACATACCAGCTAATACCAGCTACTGCCTCGTCATGCACATCACGTGCACATTTTATCACCTGCAAACCACAAACGTCCACATTGAAAAACAGGAATGAATTGTCCAGCAGTTGCAGACATAAAGCACATGTTTTGTAATTATAAATAAATCATGACAATACACAAATACCCCCCCCCCCCCAGTGGACCGTTAGCGATCACTTGTTCTTGAATTTTTGAATGTCACCTCTCCTTTCCCTATCGGACGTTGTGTACGTGATGTGCATGACGAGGCAGGAGATGGTATGTTCTGTCACAGTAGCTTTACTGATGCTGATGATGCTTATGGCAGGAAACAGGCTTGTACTGTCTCATAGAGAATTTACTTGACCCACTGCATTATATATATATATGTATCAACACAGATACAGGAAAAAAAGTTTTAATACATTTTTTTCCTGTATCTGTGTGCTATTCCGCTCCTCATTAGTTGAGCACTTATAACACCATTGATGGTTTCAGAAAAAAACGCTATATATATAGAGTGTGTGTGCTGCCATACAGTGGCGCAGTGGTTAGCATGGTCGCCTCACAGCAAGAAGGTCCTGGGTTCGAGCCCCTGGGTAGTCCAACCTTGGGGGTCGTCCCAGGTCGTCCTCTGTGTGAAGTTTGCATGTTTTCCCCGTGTCTGCGTGGGTTTCCTCCGGGGGCTCCGGTTTCCTCCCACAGTCCAAAGACACGTAGGTCAGGTGACTCAGAGACACGTAGGTCAGGTGACTCAAAGACACGTAGGTCAGGTGACTCAGAGACCTGTAGGTCAGGTGACTCAGAGACACGTAGGTCAGGTGACTCAAAGACATGTGGGTCAGGTGACTCGGCCGTACTAAATTGTCCCTAGGTATGAATGTATGTGTGTGTGTGTGTGTGTGTGTGTGTGTGTGTGTGTGTGTGGGCCCTGTGATGGCCTGGCAGCTTGTCCAGGGTGTCTCCCCACCTGCCGCCCAATGACTGCTGGGATAGGCTCCAGCATCCCTGTGACCCTGAGAGCAGGATAAGCGGTTTGGATGATGGATGGATGGATGGATATATATATGTGTGTGTGTGTGTGTGTGTGTGTGTGTGTGTGTGTGTGTGTGTAAAAAAAACATATATGAATGCTTTTTCACACACACACACAACACACAATAACACACAAACAAACACACTTACACGGTGTACACATACAGAAGCTGATCATTTTGATTTGCCGTGCTGAGCTGTGCTGCTGGGCTGTGCTGCTGGGCTGTGCTGTTGAGCTGTGCTGCTGAGCTGTGCTGCTGGGCTGTGCTGTGCTGCTGAGCTGTGCTGTGCTGCTGAGCTGTGCTGCTGTGCTGTGCTGCTGAGCTGTGCTGTGCTGCTGAGCTGTGCTGCTGGGCTGTGCTGTGCTGCTGGGCTGTGCTGCGCTGCTGAGCTGTGCTGCTGGACTGCGCTGCTGAGCTGTGCTGCTGGGCTGTGCTGCTGGGCTTTGCTGTGCTGCTGAGCTGTGCTGCGCTGCTGAGCTGTGCTGTTGAGCTGTGCTGCTGAGCTGTGCTGTTGAGCTGTGCTGCTGAGCTGTGCTGTTGAGCTGTGCTGCTGAGCTGTGCTGTTGGGCTGTGCTGTGCTGCTGAGCTGTACTGTGCTGCTGAGCTGTGCTGCTGAGCTGTGCTGTGCTGTGCTGCTGGGCTGTGCTGCTGAGCTGTGCTGTGCTGCTGAGCTGTGCTGCGCTGCTGAGCTGTGCTGCTGGACTGTGCTGTTGAGCTGTGCTGCTGAGCTGTGCTGTTGAGCTGTGCTGCTGAGCTGTGCTGTTGGGCTGTGCTGTGCTGCTGAGCTGTACTGTGCTGCTGAGCTGTGCTGCTGAGCTGTGCTGTGCTGTGCTGCTGGGCTGTGCTGCTGAGCTGTGCTGTGCTGCTGGGTTTTGCTGCTGAGATGTGCTGTGCTGCCGGGCTGTGCTGCCGGGCTGTGCTGTGCTGCTGTGCTGTGCTGCTGAGCTGTGCTGCTGGGCTGTGTTGTGCTGCGGGGCTGTGCTGCTGAGCTGTGCTGTGCTGCTGGGCTGTGCTGCTGGGCTGTGCTGCTGGGCTGTGCTGCTGGGCTGTGCTGTGCTGCTGTGTTGTGCTGCTGGGCTGTGCTGCTGAGCTGTGCTGTGCTGCTGGGTTTTGCTGCTGAGATGTGCTGTGCTGCCGGGCTGTGCTGCCGGGCTGTGCTGTGCTGCTGTGCTGTGCTGCTGAGCTGTGCTGCTGGGCTGTGTTGTGCTGCGGGGCTGTGCTGCTGAGCTGTGCTGTGCTGCTGGGCTGTGCTGCTGGGCTGTGCTGTGCTGCTGTGTTGTGCTGCTGGGCTGTGCTGCTGAGCTGTGCTGTGGGTTAACCAGCTTATCTTGTCTTACAAAGGACACAGTACCGTCTCATGGAAGAAATGCCAAATTCCTCTTTTGTCTCAACGTGGACATGTTTTGTCTCAGCATGAACATGTTTTGTCTCAGCGTGGACGTGTTTTGTCTCAGCGTGGACATGTTTTGTCTCAGCATGGACATGTTTTGTCTCAGCGTGGACGTGTTTTGTCTCAGCGTGGACGTGTTTTGTCTCAGCGTGGACGTGTTTTGTCTCAGCGTGGACATCTTTTGTCTCAGCGTGGACATCTTTTGTCTCAGTGTGGACATCTTTTGTCTCAGCATGGACATCTTTTGTCTCAGCATGGACATGTTTTGTCTCAGCGTGGACGTGTTTTGTCTCAGCGCGGACATCTTTTGTCTCAGCGTGGACATCTTTTGTCTCAGCGTGGACATGTTTTGTCTCAGCGTGGACGTATTTTGTGTCAGCAGGACATCTTTTGTCTCAACATGGACGTGTTTTGTCTGAGCATGGACATCTTTTGTCTCAGCATGGACATGTTTTGTCTCAGCATGGACATCTTTTGTCTCAGCATGGACGTGTTTTGTCTCAGCATGGACGTCTTTTGTCTCAGCGTGGACATCTTTTGTCTCAGCATGGACGTGTTTTGTCTCAGCGTGGACATCTTTTGTCTCAGTGTGGACATCAGCTGATAAAACATTTGGATGCTCAGCACTGGAGCATCAACCAAAAAACCTGAAAATCAAAACAACATGTTGACAGGTCCCGCTCATGGGACAGTGTCGCACATCTTACCATCTATTCAGGGGGACAGACGACGGG
>JAJHIY020001109.1:1745000-1772500 GCA_022114975.2 Lampris megalopsis
GAGAGAGAGACACACACACACACAGAGAGAGACACAGAGAGAGACAGACAGAGAGACAGAGAGAGAGAGACAGACAGAGAGACAGAGAGAGAGACAGAGAGAGAGAGACAGAGAGAGACAGACAGAGAGACAGAGAGAGAGACAGAGAGAGAGAGACAGAGAGACACACAGAGAGAGACACACAGAGAGACAGAGAGAGAGACACACACACAGAGAGAGACAGAAAGAGAGAGACACACACACAGAGATAGACAGAAAGAGAGACACACACACAGAGAGAGACAGAAAGAGAGACAGACAGACAGAAAGACAGAAAGACAGAGACAGAGCGAGAGACAGAGACAGAGAGAGAGAGAGCAGGGTGGTACTGGTAGTGGTGATTGGGGCATGGAGTTGTGTGTGTGTGTGTGTGTGTGTGTGTGTGTGTGTGTGTGTGTGTGTGTGTGTGTGTGTGTGTGTGTGTGTGTGTGTGCTGGCAGGCTGCAGGCTGGTGGTGTGATGGAGTTGTACGTTGGCAGTTGGCTGGAGGCTGGTATCCACAACTGGCAGAGGCCAGAGTAAACACAGCCTGGCAGCCCACTCCCACACATACAGCAGCCCCAGACAGCCCGTGCTGCTCCTGCTCCTGCTCCCCCTCGCTCCGCTCCGCTCCGCCCTCGCTCGCTCCCCCCTCGCTCCGCTCCGCTCCCCCCTCGCTCGCTCCCCCCTCGCTCCCCCCTCGCTCTGCTCTGCTCCCCCCTCGCTCCGCTCCCCCCTCGCTCCCCCTCGCTCCGCTCCCCCCTCGCTCCGCTCTGCTCCCCCCTCACTCGCTCGCTCCGCTCCCCCTCGCTCCCCCCTCGCTCCGCTCCCCCCTCGCTCCGCTCTGCTCCCCCCTCGCTCCGCTCGCTCCGCTCCCCCTGCGTCACATATTTAGCTGACACCCCAACAGAAATGGAAAACATGTGCTCACATGGGAGCCGGTGGCAGAGGGAGTGTACATAGGCCTTCGTTGTTCCCACCATCAGCGATTCCAAAGGGCCTGCTTCTCAGGCTTTTCTACACACTCAGCCCTTTTTCCTCCACACCCACACATCTGGGCAAAACACCCCCACGTACCTGCCTGTTACCCCTCTTCCTCTCACTGACCGTCTCACAACTGACCGTCTCACAACTGACCAGACCCGCTCTGCGGCCCGCGTCAGGCCTTGCTCTGTCCCGGCCACGCGGAGGCCTCTTCCCTGTACTCCGTGCAAAAGCAGAGGGGCCGCCGCCACATGTGGGTTCGCTACACGCCGCCACACCATCGGCGAACGCAACGTGCTTCATTTCATCCGAGTCTGCCCCCTGTTGCCCCCTGTGGCAGATAAGCATTCGGGGTATTGAGCAAGAGAATTTACAGTAAGCCGAACATTCTTCCACATGATGAATCCTTGTTTATGCGCTTTTCTCTCCCTCTCTCCCTCCCTCCCTCCCTCCCGCCGCCGCCGCCGCCCTTCACTCCTCCTCAGCCTCTCCCTGTGTCAGCCCGCCGACAGGGCCGAGGGGCAGCGAGGCCTCCGGCGTCTGAGCAGCGCTATCTGCCTGCCGCATTCCAGCAGACATCGCAGAGTCAACAGGCATGAAATTCATTTCTCACATGGCCGCATCTGCGCCTCCTAATCATAACCTGGACTGACAATTCAATCGGGCAGTCTGTGTCTTGCCCCCCGACCCCCACCCCCACACATACACACCTCTACACATACACACACACACACACACACACACACACACCTCTACATACACACACACACACACACACACACACACACACTCGCTGGCCCTTAGCCCCATACCTCACTTCCCTCAATCACCCCATCCTGCCTCCTACGGCCTCCCTCCTGTCTCTAATTGCATTGCACCGCCCCACCTCCCACCCCCACCCCACCTCATTAGGCTCAAGAAAAAACAATTACCAACGCCAACTATAATTACAGTAATGGCCGTAAGGAAGCTAGTGACCTGGTTTCACGCCACAACTGCATCCAGCCAGCCTACCAGCAGCTCAGCCTCCCTTCCTCCGGCCCCCGGGTACTGGTGAGTGGTCACTAAGGGTGGAGGGGGTGTGTGTGTGTGTGTGTGTGCGTGTGTGCGCGGGTGGAGGAGGTGTGTGTGTGTGGGGGGGGGGATAATGAGGGGTGCACCACACATGTTGTCAGGGTGTCTAAACTGACTGAATAATGGCTGGTCAGACCTGGTAATTAGACTGCAAGAGACTAGGTAGGGGCGGGGATGGTGGTGGGGAGGGTTAGTTTGGTCCCATGGCAAAACATGTTTTCTGGGCCGCTACGATGGACCGGGCGGATGGGGCGGGGTGGGGTGGAGTGGGGATAGCCTCACAAATACCCCAATTCATCATCTGTGTGCCTGGAATCATATGAAAGTGATGAATGTGTAAAGTCAGGTAAATGACTGAATTAGAGTAATGGCTGATTACGGCAATTTGCTCTGAGCTGTGCCAGGACATACATTCCAGGCCCCAGCACACGAGGCTGGCTAGTCCCCAATGCCTTGGCCAGTGTTGGTGGTGGTGGTGGTGGTGGTGGGGGGGGGGGTCTTGTTTCTGGTCAATGTGACCCCTTCACTGGAGGCAGTCAAACACACAGGTCTATCACCAACCCACTCGAGTGGTGGAGAGGCCTCTAAAAGAAGCCTAAACCCTAAACTTTAAGTTGTGCTGTGTTACTCTAACTGAACAACGATGCAAAACAAGAGAACGTTGCTGATCTCTACGCAGAAACTGTTTCACCAGTAACGAACACGGGAATACGGGCGCAGGCTGGCGAGCAAACTGTTGGGTAAAGGACACCTGCCTGGAAAAAAGCATCTCATAACAATATGGTGATATTTAAATGATCTACGAAAGATGTCATAAAATCTTATTCTGTGACAGATTAATTATAATTACACACTAATGATAAATAGCTATTTGCAAATTGATTGGTATGCCATACTGTACTAAATGATATACTAGCTGTCCCTATAATACTGTACTAAACTATACCCACATCATTATGTATTCATTTTAATATGAAATGCAGTCATTTCATTCCATTATGCTTTCCTATGCTATGCCATGCTATGCTGTGCTATGCTACGCTATGCCATGCCATGCTGTGCTATGCTATGCTGTGCTATGCCATGCTATGCGGTGCTATGCTACGCTATGCCATGCCATGCTGTGCTATGCCATGCTGTGCTACGCCATGCCATGCTGTGCTATGCTATGCTGTGCTGTCATGCTGTGCCATGCTGTGCTATGCTATGCTGTACCGTGCTATGCTGTGCTACACTACGCCATGCCATGCTGTGCCATGCTATGCTGTGCCATGCTATGCTATACCGTGCTATGCTGTGCTACACTACGCCATGCCATGCTGTGCTATGCTATGTGTGCTACGCTACGCCATGCCATGCTGTGCTATGCCATGCTATGCTATGCCATGCTGTGCTATGCCATGCTATGCTGTGCTATGCTATGCTGTGCTATGCTGTGCTATGCCATGCTATGCTGTGCTATAGCACTGTATGTCTTACGCAGAGGTGAGAGCAAACTTGTCCATTTATTTGGCGGGATACACACGTCAGTATCCTTCTGATGGAAACGCTCCTCTCCTGCACACTTCCAAGGGGAAGACTGGCTACTGAACAAAACCCTTGGGGGCTAAAAGGGATTCTGTGTCTTGCTGAAGGACACTTCAGCAGGGCAAACCTTTGCAGCTATGGTGACCTCAAAAGAGGCATTGCTTACCTTCGGCTTGGTCGGGCGTCCCTACAGACACGATTGGGCGTGTCTGCGGGTGGGAAGCCGGATGTGGGTATGTGTGCTGGTCGCTGCACTAGCGCCTCCTCTGTATGATGCAGTGCTTCTGTATCCTGCACGGTCTGTTGCCTGGGTCATGAGTTCAGCCACACCACTAACCCTAACCCTAACCCTAACCCTAACCCTAACCCAAAGAATAAAACGGGAGTTAAGCCCTAGTGTTGAAGCAGTACGCTGCGTAAAGACAGAGGCTGTAAAGGCAGATTGTAAACTGATGCTTCAGCCGTCTTTTAAATTACCGTCACAAGGAGCAGACCAGGAGTGTGGTGCATAGTGCAGGCCGGGGATGAGTGTGCTCTGGCAGTCTGGCAGCTCTGCGCTCCAGGCCCTTCGCTCCGTGGATTAATGCCGATTGTTTAGGAATGACTCGGAGCTATAGACCACACAAGGAGAGCGAGGGAGGAACACAGACCCGGGACTGCAGAGAGGGAGAGAGAGGAAAGTCCACAGAGAGCAAGAAAGCAGCACTCCTCTACCTCTCACAGTCTGCCTCACTTTCTCTTTTCCTCTGTTGGATAAGCACACATGCACACGGAGCACACGCTTACACGTGTACATGCAATCACACACCCACAAAAACACACACACACACACACACACACACACACACACTGTCTCTCTCACTCTGTTTCCGCTTTCATTCACCCTTTGAAAACCATCGAACTGCCTCCGTGCTTCTGTATCCCCGAGGTCACGATGAATGACTTGTTCCTGGGCTGTAGCCCCTACCTGCCTAACTGTGTGTGTGTGTGTGTGTGTGTGTGGGGGGGGGTACGTATCTGTGTGCATTTGTGTGTGCATGCATGTGTGTGAGAGAGAAAGAGAGTGTATGTGAAACAGAGAGAATTCTGTGGGAGGTCTAGGACACTGTGGGGGGGGGGGTGCTTGGGGAGGCCTACGAGAAGGAAAACAGTTAATCAGAAAACGCAAGCCTGCACTCAGCTCGCTGGGTTGGGTTAGCATGACGCCCACCACGTGCACGCCGCTACAGCTCAGGCCTGCTCCACATCGCCTTGACCTCTCCACCTGTGCACGGCAGCTATCTCGCTGAGCTGCAGCCGCCTGCCTGCGTGTGGCGTCCACACGGACGGCGTTGCTGCTGCCAGCCCTGTCTTTCAACACCCAAGTTACCTTCGATAATGGCCATTAATAATCCCACGTCTCATTTCATTTATATTTAGTTTAGAGTGCAGGTAGGGTGGAGTGGGTGGAGAAGAGAGTGCAGGCAGGGTGGAGTGGGTGGAGAAGAGAGTGCAGGCAGGGTGGAGTGGGTGGAGAAGAGAGTGCAGGCAGGGTGGAGTGGGTGGAGAAGAGAGTGCAGGCAGGGTGGAGTGGGTGGAGAAGAGTGTCAGGAGTGATGTGTGACAGAAGGGTACCAGCAAGAGTTAAAGGGAAGGTTTACAAGATGGTGGTGAGACCAGCTATGTTGTATGGTTTGGAGACAGTGGTACTGATGGAAAGACAGGAGGAGGAGCTGGAGGTGGCAGAGATGAAGATGATAAGATTTTCACTGGGAGTGATGAAGAAGGACAGGATTAGGAAGGAGTATATTAGAGGGACAGCTCAGGTTGGACGGTTTGGAGACAAAGCAAGAGAGACAAGATGGAGATGGTGTGGACATGTGTGGAGGAGAGATGCTGGGTATACTGGGAGAAGGATGCTGAATATGGAGCTGCCAGGGAAGAGGAGAAGAGGAAGGCCAAAGAGGAGGTTTATGGATGTGGTGAGGGAGGACATGCAGGTGGCTGGTGTGACAGAGGAAGATGCAGAGGACAGGAAGAGATGGAAACAGATGATCCGCTGTGGCGCCCCCTTATGGGAGCAGCCGAAAGTAGTAGTAGTAGTAGTAGTAGCAGTAGTAGTAGTAGTAGTAGTAGCAGTAGTAGTAGTAGTAGTTATATTTAGTTTAGAAGGCAGCATGGTGGCGCAGTAGTTAGCACGGTCTCCTCACAGCAAGAAGGTTCTGGGTTCGACCCCGGGATAGTCTAACCCTTGGGGTCGTCCCAGGTCGTCCTCTGTGTAGAGTTTGCATGTTCTCCCCGTGTCTGTGTGGGTTTCCTCCCACAGTCCAAAGACATGTAGGTCAGGTGAATCAGCCATACTAAATTGTCCCTAGGTGTGAATGTCTGTGTGTGTGTGTGTGTGTGTGTCGGCCCTGTGTGATGGTCTGGCGGCCTGTCCAGCATGTCTCCCCACCTGCCGCCCAGTGACTGTTGGGATGGGCTCCAGCATCCCCGCGACCCTGAGAGCAGGATAAGCGGTTTGGATGATGGATGATGGATGATGGATGGATGGATGGATGGATGGATGGATGGATGGATGGATGGATGGATGGATGATGGATGGATGGATGGATGGGTTTAGTTTAGACACGTGTAACCTCCACTTTCTCCTAACAAGCCTTTGCTAAAATGGTTTACAAAAAAACATGGCGTCCGGGTAGCATGGCGGTCCATTCCGTTGCCTACCAACATGGGGATCGCCGGTTCAAATCCTCGTGTTACCTCCGGCTTGGTCAGGCGTGGGTATGTGTTCTGGTCGCTGCACTAGCGCCTCCTCTGGTCGGTCGGGGCGCCTGTTTGGGGGGGTAGCATGATCCCCCTGGTGAAACTCCTCCCTGTCAGGTGAGGTGAAGCGGCTGGTGACTCCACATGTATGGGAGGAGCCATGTGGTAGTCTGCAGCCCTCCCCGGATCAGCAGAGGGGGTGGAGCAGAGACCGGGACAGATCAGCAGAGGGGGTGGAGCAGAGACCGGGACAGATCAGCAGAGGGGGTGGAGCAGAGACCGGGACAGATCAGCAGAGGGGGTGGAGCAGAGACCGGGACAGATCAGCAGAGGGGGTGGAGCAGAGACCGGGACGGCTCAGAGGAGTCGGGTCATTGACTAAGTACAATTGGGGAGAAAAAGGGGGGGGGTCACAAAAAGAAAGCAGCAAGCGGTCCCGTGGTGCACATGCAGTGCTGCGGTTCGCGGTGTGGCGCCCGTGTGAGGTCATCAGCGACGGCCAGCGGCGTGTGGCGGCAGCAGGCTCTGAGGCGGACTGCTAAATAAACTGGGAGGGGGAACGTAACTTCAGACATACGAGCTATCGTTTGAATCAGCAAAGCAAAACCTCCCCCACGCCAACCAATCAGAGAGGAGGACGCTCGCCCGAGCGAGAGACGGAGGGAGGGGAAGCCGTTGCCGCTCCGCTGGCCCATTCGGCCTGGCTGCCGCGAGACCGGGAGGCGGGAACACGGGAGCCGGCGGCGACAGAGGACACGAGACTGACAGCTGTGTTTGTGGAGGCAGGGTGTGGGATGCTGGAGACCCGCGGACCCGCGGACCCGCTCCAACCAGAGAACCGAGGATCCCACGACCTGCCGGGGGCCCTCTGCACAGATGCTCGCTGAGACCTGATAGCGCTCACGCAGGAGTGTCGTATAAATCAAACCGTGGGGCCGATATCAAATGTTGTTTTACTCACTGCCAGGAATGTCTGGATGAACTCACAGTCTGTGGTGGTCGGTTTTGGGTTCCTCACGGACCGGGTGTGTGTGTGTGTGTGTGTGTGTGTGTGTGTGTGTGTGTGCTGGGGTTGGAGCATGAGCCAGGGTTTAACCACAGATCTTATTTCCACCGTCAGACAAAGGAAGGGTGTGGAAGAGTGACGTGGGCACGGCAGGGTGGACGGTCCTGTCGTCCGTGTACCTGCAGCATGTGTACAGTATGTGTGCGTGTGCGTGTGTGTGTGTGTGTGTGTGTGTGTGTGTGTGTGTGTGTGTGTGTGTGTGTGTGTGTGTGTGTGTGCGTGCGTGTGTGTGTGTGTGTGTGTGTGTGCGTGTGTGTGCGTGTGTGTGTGTGTGTGTGTGTGTGTGTGTGAATGCAGCGTATTTCCTCCCCATCTGACTACGTGTTCAGTGCACCTGCCCTGCCGCTACCTGCACCATGTTCCAGACTGGTTGCGGGCCCCAGGCCTGTCGTGTGCAGGATGTCTGGGGAGGCCTTCGGTCAGGGAGGTCTCCAGCTTCCACCTGACAGGCCGACAGAGGCTGACTGGCAGCAGACAGACCCGCCCTCCATCCCCTTCCACACACAGAAAGGGAGAAGTGAGAAATAGAGCAACACTCAGCAATTCCAAGATGGCGCGGCCGTGTCTGCATGCTGTCAGGGTCGCTCTGCCAATCTGTTCTCTTTTCTCTTCCTGCTCTCCCTCTCTCTCTCTCCCTCTCTCTCTCTCCCTCTCTCTCTCCCTCTCTCTCTCCCTCTCTCTCTCTCTCGCTGGTCATGGCTGGTTGTATTGTTTTGTTCTACCACAGCTGCACGCCAACAAACAACCAACGCTAAACTCCCCGTCTCTCGGCCTCTCTCACTGCAAAAGCGGTGCATGTGACTCAGCATGACAGTCTTAAGATCACACAGCCGTGTCACGTCAAGACTCATTTAGGCTGGGCACACACTGACGCAAGTCCAGTTCCACTTCCTGACCTTTACTGAGACCGTGGGAGACCACACACATGAGGAGAGATTTTACAGATTTTTTACCCACTCTAGATGATTAGGTCAAAGCAGCGCATCACACTCTTCACCGTTATACCAACCACATACCACAGCCCCAACTCTGCCTTGAAACCAGTAGCTAGCAGTGATGAAACATGGCGGGTACCCTACCACAATTCAAATCTTTTGAGGCTCCATATTCTAAGTCCATCTCCGTCAGCCATGAACAGACTCCGCTCAGCCCAGATTGTGACACTCTATCCACCTTCTGGACCTTACTCACTATTTCTTGAAGAATTTGGAGAGTTTATCTCAGGTCTTTTACTGGTTCTGATGAGATTCTAATTCGATATCCATCTGAATCAGGCTGCTGATCCTCTAAGTAAAGCCTTCCTGGCACTAGCTGATACTTTTGGGTTCACTCAGTTTGTTCAAGAGTCGACTCATTGCAGTGGTAACACCCTCGACTTGGATTTATCTAAAGGGATAGCTGTTTCTGATCTGAATGTCTTGCCAGCTGCATCTGCTGTGTCAAATCATTTTCTCATTAAATTTGAAGCTTTATTGGCCTGTCCAGTTAGTGTCAGCACAGGTGTAATTGCCACTTGCCACAATGGTCCAAAATGGTCCTTCCACTGTAGCTGCACTTGGCCAGCAGCTGCCTGAAGTCTTGGCTCCATTCACTGTAGAGACAGACTGTCGAAAATTTCACTAGTGACTTAAATGTGGCCCTCTCTAGTCTCCTCTATTCAGTTGCACCCCTCACTACCAGAGCTAGGCGACTAAAGAGGCCTACACCCTGGTTTAACGATGAGATACATGCTCTTACATGGGCCTGCAGGAGACTGGAACGTAAATGGCGAAAATCAAAACTGGAAGTTTTTTACCTATCGTGGCATGACTGTTTACTGAAATACAAACATGCTTTATCTGCTGCAAAAGCAGCGTATCTCTCTCACTTAATCAATATTAATAAACATAATTCCAGATTTCTCTTTGATACTGTATCTAAACTTACTAAAAAGCAGCCGTCTATTAGCTGCTCACCATTTACGACCCATGAGTTTCTACACTTTTTCTGCACTAAGGTTGATGAGATCAGAGACAAAATCAGTCCTTCAACTCCATCTACTGCTGCAGATCCTGTCTTACCTAATTCATATCTATACAATGAGTCACTGATAGTCCCTGCTATTGCAGCTTTTGAAACTATCTCTCTTGATATTTTGAAGTTCGTGTCAGCTTCTAAACCAACTGCTTGCCAACTTGACCCCTTACCAACAAAACTTTCTAAAGACCACCGGCCTTTCCTGGGACCTACAGACCTACATTGTTAATTTATCCCTTACTACTGGCATTTTTCCCAGCACTTTTAAGACAGCTGTGGTCAAATCTCTACTTAGGAAACCACACTTCAATCCAGGGTCTCTTAATAACTGTGGACCAGTCTCTAATCTTCCATTCTTTTCTAAAGTACCAGAGAGAGTTGTGTATCAACAACTTTTGACCCATAGAGAAGAAAATTATATATATAACCCTTTCAGTCGGGTTTCAGGGCCTGTCACTCCACTGAAACTGCTCTGACCAGAGAGACGAACAACCCTCTACTTTCTATGGACTCTTACTCCTCCGCTGTGCTTCAACTGCTGGACTTCAGTGCAGCTTTGACACCACTGATCACTGTATACTATTAGAGAGAATTAATTATAATTTTGGTGTCGCTGGCTTAGCTCTCTCTTGGCTTAAGTTCTACTTAGCTGGAAGAACAATGTATCTGCTATAATGACATTGCGTTTGAATTCTCTGACGTTAAATGACGTCCCTCAGGGCTCAGTTCTTGGCCATCTACTTTTCTCTTTTTATATTTCACTTCTTGGCCAAATTATATGTGGTCATGAAATAAATTTCCATTGCTATGTTGGCTTGGCTGCTGTGAAAAATTGGATGTCACTAAATTTCCTGCTTTTACATTCAGATACAACTGAGATGCTAGCCACAGAGAGTTGAATCAGTTCATCTGGACACAACGTTTATTGACAGATAGGTTTCATCACTCATCTAAGTGACCTCTCCAGTCTAAACTGACTGCAGGTGTCCCCACCCTTATAAACAATACAGTGACTGCAGGTGTCCCCACCCTTATAAACAATACCGTGACTGCAGGTGTCCCCACCCTTATAAACAATACAGTGACTGCAGGTGTCCCCACCCTTATAAACAATACAGGGACTGCAGGTGTCCCACCCTTATAAACAATACAGTGACTGCATATGTCCCACCCTTATAAACAATACAGTGACTGCAGGTGTCCCCACCCTTATAAACAATACAGTGACTGCAGGTGTCCCACCCTTATAAACAATACAGTGACTGCAGGTGTCCCACCCTTATAAACAATACAGTGACTGCATATGTCCCACCCTTATAAACAATACAGTGACTGCAGGTGTCCCCACCCTTATAAACAATACAGTGACTGCAGGTGTCCCACCCTTATAAACAATACAGTGACTGCATATGTCCCACCCTTATAAACAATACAGTGACTGCAGGTGTCCCCACCCTTATAAACAATACAGTGACTGCAGGTGTCCCACCCTTATAAACACAGTGACTGCAGGTGTCCCACCCTTATAAACAATACAGTGACCTAACAACGATCGGTTTCATATGCAAATTGCCGTGAGCATTAACTAGAGTTTAGACGGCCATGTGTACTATACACAGAGGATTGGGGAATGGTTGCAATCACATCACTGTAAGATGGTGACAGATGTACTCCAGTGGTGGCTGCTGACCATAATTCTTGGTGAAGCAACTAAAAAAAAGAAAGAAAAGGGGGCGCAGCGGCAATCTCAGTTTGTATCTGCTGAACGGTAGCAGCAATGGCTTCAGCCAGATCATCTTGTATGATCTTAGACGTCCCAGAAATCACAGTGGACGATTTCAAATGAGCAGCAGAACATCACCATAGCTGGGAAACACTTCTGCCGTCTGTCTGTAGTTTCCTTTATTATGGGACTCTTCACTCTCATCATGCCCCCTAAAAGCTGCTCCTGACGACCCGATAATGACACCGAGTCAGTCAACCTTTCCACAATGGCGCGGGTTTTCCGGACCGTGTCGTTATGCTTTGTGAGTATCAACCCTCACATTTCCCAACAGACTTGATGGCATGGCTGCACCGACATGCTGCTTTGGTTTGTCATGAAGCTTAACAGATCTGTCAACATGTCGTAGATCCTCAGATCATCTCCTGCAACCTGAACACCACCATCTCCTGCAGCCTGAACAACACCATCTCCTGCAACCTGAACAACACCATCTCCTGCAACCTGAACAACACCATCTCCTGCAGCCTGAACAACACCATCTCCTGCAACCTGAACAACACCATCTCCTGCAGCCTGAACAACACCATCTCCTGCAACCTGAACAACACCATCTCCTGCAGCCTGAACAACACCATCTCCTGCAACCTGAACAACACCATCTCCTGCAACCTGAACAACACCATCTCCTGCAGCCTGAACAACACCATCTCCTGCAGCCTGAACAACACCATCTCCTGCAACCTGAACAACACCATCTCCTGCAGCCTGAACAACACCATCTCCTGCAGCCTGAACAACACCATCTCCTGCAGCCTGAACAACACCATCTCCTGCAACCTGAACAACACCATCTCCTGCAGCCTGAACAACACCATCTCCTGCAGCCTGAACAACACCATCTTCTGCAAACCTGAACAACACCATCTCCTGCTGCCTGAACAACACCATCTCCTGCAGCCTGAACAACACCATCTCCTGCAAC
This sequence comes from Lampris megalopsis, assembly GCA_022114975.2. Classification (NCBI taxonomy): domain Eukaryota; kingdom Metazoa; phylum Chordata; class Actinopteri; order Lampriformes; family Lampridae; genus Lampris; species Lampris megalopsis. The sequence goes on from JAJHIY020001109.1 coordinate 1,757,139, forward strand.
CTGAACAACACCATCTCCTGCTGCCTGAACAACACCATCTCCTGCAACCTGAACAACACCATCTCCTGCTGCCTGAACAACACCATCTCCTGCAACCTGAACAACACCATCTCCTGCAGCCTGAACAACACCATCTCCTGCAGCCTGAACAACACCATCTCCTGCAGCAGCACACCTACACATTACGCAAGGCCAGCAATACAAGCGGGTTGTTAGCACACTGCCCGGTAGCCACGCCACCTTGTCATACATAGAACACTTAAAACTCCACTTACCGAGCCCACTCTCTGCACCAGCTGGGTGGGGGCTTGGTCTCTCCTGTGCTTTCACTCCTGGTTTTTCCTCATAGCAGAAAGGATCCGGTCCACGATGTTTGCATCCATCATAATTCTTCTTCACAAAAATTGCGAAAGACAGGACAGGAGCTAGCTAGGCTAGCAGCTAGCTAGTTAGAACAATTAACGTTAGCCTACAGTACGGGGCTACTACACGAGGTCAAGATCAAAAATGCAAATATAAAGATGAACAATAAAGCTGAACAATACGGATCTGAACAGATTGATTAATTATTATAATATTTACACTATAGATGCTAATTCATCTTGGGCTAATCTCTTTTTCTTATCTTTCTTGTCTTATCCTTCACGCGCTTCGAATACCACAAGGTCTGATGAAGACTGGAGAACAAGTCAAGGATCGGAACGGCTGGCTGGTGTTCTCTGATTGGTTAGACGGGTGTCAATCATTTTCAGGTCGAGGAAAGACTGGGTGGGTGGGCATTAAAACGCGTCATAAACCATAATTGTCCAATCAGCAACGTGTAAGGTACTTTCTCAACTTGCGTTCGTTTACGTTGGCTTCGTGAAGCTCAAATCAAACCAGATCAGTGTTATTTGTAAAGCCCAGTATCACAGATTACTAACGTGCCTCAGGGGGCTTCACAGCAACCCAACATCCTGTCCTTACACCCTCTCATCGGATGAGGAACACCTCCCTAAAATAAAACCCTTTAACAGGGAGACAAACTAGGAAGAAACCTAGTGAAGCAGAACACACCCCTGTGTCACCTGAAGAGGGCGCTGTGTACCGACGACACTTTTTTTTAAAAAAAACAGTGACGCTTTTCTGTTTGATTCCCAGAGGAAATAGTCCTTCTAATGAAATGCTGGCATCTAAAAAAGATGTTTTATGTGATATGTGTGCTCTTTGGTTTGTTTTTTGGCGAAGCACTGCTTCACCTGTTGTCTTATAGGAACCTCCCCTGATGTACTCTTAGCCCCCACCCCCGGTTCACATAGATGGCCTCCTTGACACCCCGTTCAAACCAGCGTTTCTCCCTATCACGGATGTGCACACGGTGGCCCAGTGGTCAGCGCTGTGGCCTCGCAGCAGGCAGGTCCTGGGTTCCAACCTCGGGGTTTCCAACCTTGGGGGTCATCCCAGGTCGTCCTCTGTGTGGAGTATGCATGTTCTCTCCGGTTTCCCCAGTTTCCCCCACCATCAAAAAGAAGCGTGCATGTTAGGGTTTATACTCCTGTCTGTGCCCCTGAGCAAGGCAGTGGGGAAAGAAGTGGGGTTGGTCCTCGGGCGCAACATGAAGTTGGCAGCCCACTGCCCCTAGCGACACAGATCACAGCTAGGGAGGGTTAATTTGCAATAAATACATTTCCCCAAGGATATTAATAAAGGAAACTTAATTTAACTTAATTGCCATTGTAACTGTAGTTAATACTCACGGCAATTTGCATATGAAACTGATTGTTGTTATCGGTCGTTATGCCGCTGTGTTGTTTATAAGGGTGGGGACACCTGCAGTCACTGTATTGTTTATAAGGGTGGGGATACCTGCAGCCACTGTATTGTTTATAAGGGTGGGGATACCTGCAGACACTGTATTGTTTATAAGGGTGGGGACACCTGCAGTCACTGTATTGTTTATAAGGGTGGGGTACCTGCAGTCACTGTATTGTTTATAAGGGTGGGGACACCTGCAGCCACTGTATTGTTTATAAGGGTGGGGACACCTGCAGTCACTGTATTGTTTATAAGGGTGGGGTACCTGCAGTCACTGTATTGTTTATAAGGGTGGGGGTACCTGCAGTCACTGTATTGTTTATAAGGGTGGGGACACCTGCAGCCACTGTATTGTTTATAAGGGTGGGGACACCTGCAGCCACTGTATAGTTTATAAGGGTGGGGTACCTGCAGCCACTGTATTGTTTATAAGGGTGGGGGTACCTGCAGCCACTGTATAGTTTATAAGGGTGGGGTACCTGCAGTCAGGTGAGACTGAAGAGGTCACTTGGATGATGATGAAGTGTCTCTCTCTCAATAAAACCTTGTGTCCAGATGAGGTGATTCAACCTTCTGTGATTGTCCTACCTGGATTACTGAGCAGCATAAAGAACTAAGCTAGTTAGAACAAGTACCGTTAGCCTACAGGACAGGACTACTACACCAGGATTATTGAGCAGCATGAAGATCTTTTGAGATGCTGGTCATTGGCCCTGCTAGACACAGACACCAATCTGATCAAGTAACGATAACGATCGACAACTCTGTGGTTTCACAAAGTGTGGCAGCCAAAAATCTTGGTGTTATGTTTGATCCCAGCCTTTCCTTTGATAAGCACATTAAAGAAATCACCAAGACTGCCTTTTTTCATTTACGTAACAAAGCTAAGATTCGGTCTTTTCTCTCCATGGCTGATGCAGAGACTCTACTACGTGCATTTGTTTCATCCAGACTTGATTACTGTAATGTTCTGTTCTCAGGTCTGCCACATTCTAGTACTAAAAGTCTTCAGATGGTTCAGAATGCTACTGCTGCTAGAATGCTAACTAAATCCAGGAAATGTGACCATATTACACCAATTCTTGCCTCCCTTCATTGGCTTCCTGTCCATGTTAGATCAGAATACAAGGTGCTTCTGCTGACTTATACAATCCTAAATGGGCTTGCCCCATCTTACCTGTCTGATCTCCTTAAACCTTACATGCCATCTCGAGCTCTCCGCTCCCAAAATACAGGGCTCCTGTGTGTACCCAAAGTTAAAAAGAGGTCAGCTGGTGGCAGCAGGGCCTTTTCCTATCGGGCTCCATTGTTGTGGAATAACCTGCCTGCTGCCATCAGACCATCAGAGTCTGTTGAGTCTTTAAATCCAAACTTAAAACTCATCTTTTGCCTTAGTTTACAACTAGTTGTCTTTAAGTGGAGTGCTTCACAACCTGTACTGGATGGTGGGTCGGTTTCTGTCTCAATGAATTTACCAACCACTGTTCTGTTTTTGTTTTATTAAGATTTTTTTTGGCATTTTCCACCTTTACTCGATAGCGACGGTCGAGAGAGAGACAGGAAAGGCAGGGGAGAGAGAGGGGTTGACATGCAGCAAAGGACCCGGGCTGGATTCAGACCCAGGCCACGGCGAGAAGGACTCAGACTTATGTGGTATGAGCTCTACCAGGTGAGCCACTGGGGCGCCCCACACCAAGCACCGTCCTGCCAGTGGGATGGTATACTACAGATTATTGCAAAGCGTTCTCTCCTCTCACATGTCTTTCCTTTCTCTCTGAATGACGTCTTCTTCTTCTTCCTCTCTCTTCTCCTGTGTGTGAATGGTGTGATGTGAGTCTCCCTTGTGGGCACGTGTCTACCCTCCTCCCAGGTCTCCATGGTGATGGTGGTCACCACCTGGACACCGCTTAGCGTCCTCCTCACCACATTTTTTATATATCTTATAAATCCATATCCGACATTGGGTGGGTGTCGGACTCCGCCAAGGTGGTCCCTTGTCTCCGATTCTGTTTCTGATATTCAGGGACAGGATCTCAAGGAGCAGCCAAGGTGAGGAGTGTGTCTGTTTTGGGAACCTCAGAACTGCATCTCTGCTCTTCACAGATGATGTGGTTTTGTTGGCTTCATCAGAACGTGACCTCCAGCGCACTGGGGCGGTTTGCAGCTGAGTGTGAAATGGCCGGGAGGAGAGTCAGCACCTCCAAGTCTGAGGCCATGGTTCTCTACCGGGACATGGTGGATTACTCCCTCCAGGTTGGGGACGAGTTGCTGCCTCAGGTGAAGGAGTTCAAGTATCTCGGGGTCTTGTTCACGAGTGAGGGTAGGATGCAGCAGGAGATTGACAGGTGGATTGGTGCAGCATCAGCAGTAATGAGGACGTTGTACCGGACCGTTGTGGTGAAGAGGGAGCTGAGCCGGAAGACAAAGCTCTCAGTGTACCAGTCAGTCTTCGTGTCAACCCTCACCTATGGTCATGAGCTTTGGGTAGTGACTGAAAGGGTGAGATGGTGGATACAAGTGGCTGAGATGAGTTTCCTCCGTAGGGGGTCTGGGCTCAGCCTTAGAGATAGGGTGAGGAGCTCTGATTAGGATGCCTTCTGGGTGCCTTCCTTTGGAGGTTTTCCGGGCACGGCCAACTGAGAGGGCTCATGGAGATGTGTTGTGTTGTCTGGGTTCATGGAGATGTGTTGTGTTGTCTGGGCTCATGGAGATGTGTTGTGTTGTCTGGGTTCATGGGGATGTGTTGTGTTGTCTGGGTTCATGGGGACGTGTTGTGTTGTCTGGTTGTGAGTTGTTGTTGAATGGTTGTGTTGGGATTGTTAAACGATGCATATTGAGGAGTGTTTGTAATTGGACTAGTATTGTTTGTATGTTTAGAAAGAGCTGAAGTGTGTTTGTTGTGAGATGTTTGTGGTAAATAAAGACTTGGTTTACAATGCAGAGTTCTCTCTTCCCGGTGAGAAGGATGTTTTCCCTTCCACGAGCGTCTCCCCAGATTTTGTACAGGACCTCTTTTAAAAAGTGAGAGTCCCTCTGTGTTTCAGGGTCCAAATGGAAGGCCAGTGTACAACATGTTTGTTAAAGTTCTGCACAGGGCCAAATGACATGGTAAACCTGACACCCCATGGAGGACTCAGCCAGGTCTGAGGGACCGTGTCGGTCCTGAGTGGAGAGCGCTGTACAAACCACCGCTGGTCAACAGAGCTGCAGACCTGCAGTGGAGGGTTTACCCTCCTTTATCGTGGCGGTTCAGGCTTTTGTCTCTGTCATTCATTCTGATGTTGGCCATGAGTGTCCATTTTGCTCTCATGGGGAAACTGTCTTTCATCGCTTCGTGGAATGTTGTCGCCTGCTGCCACTTTTCACTCTGCTGGAAAATGTTTGGGGAGGTCTTTTCCAAACCCGTGCTCATTCTGGGCTACAGGTACTCTGGGAAAACAAGGCCAAATGCAGCTTCTTCATTCTGGGGAGTGCAAAGATGGCCGTGTACCTGAGCAGGAGAAACAGAATGGAGGACGCTGGGGATGATGAAGATGAGGATGATGAAGATGAAGATGAGGATGATGATGATGATGATGATGATGAGGATGCTGTCTTTGTGTTTATGAGAATGTTAAGAGCTCGTTTAAAAGTAGACTTCTGCTGCTTCACAGTGATGGAGGATGTGGGAAGTGTTGGCAGTGTGTGGTGTTGTGAAGATGTGCTGTGCTGTGTTGTGTTGTGGATGGTGAGCTGGTCTTGGGGAGCGTCCCGACAAGATTTACATCCTGTCACTCTTGTCTTACTGACCATGTTGCTCTTTGTCTTGCTTGTTTTGCTGTGATTTTTATTAAGGTATTGTTGAAAGTCAAAGTCTCTCTCTTTCTGTCTGTCTCTCTGTCTGTCTCTCTGCTGTCTGTCTGTCTGTGTCGCTCTCTCTCTCTCGTTCTGTTGCTGTCTGTCTGTCTCTCTCTCGTTCTGTTGCTCTCTGTGTGTGTGTGTGTGTTGCTCTCTCTCTTTCTGCTGGTGTTTCTCTATCTGTCTCTCTGCTGTCTCTCTGCTGTCTGTCTGTCTCTCTCTCTCTTTCTCTCTCTCGCTCTCTCTCTCTTTCTGTCTCTCTCTCTCTCTTTCTGTCTCTCTCTCTCTCTGTTGCTCTCTCTCTTTCTGTTGCTCTCTCTCTTTCTGTCTCTCGCTCTCGTTCTGTTGCTCTCTCTCTTTCTCGCTCTCTCTCTCTTTCTGTCTCTCTCTCTCTCTTTCTGTTGCTCTCTCTTTCTTGCTCTCTCTCGTTCTGTTGCTCTCTCTCTTTCTCGCTCTCTCTCTTTCTCGCCCTCTCTCTCTCTTTCTGTCTCTCGCTCTCTCTCTCTTTCTGTCTCTCTCTCTCTTTCTTCCTGTTGCTCTCTCTCTTTCTGTTGCTCTCTCTTTGTCGCTCTCTCTCGTTCTGTTGCTCTCTCTCTTTCTCTCTCTCTCTCTCTCTCTCTCTCCCCCATTTCTTTCTAACTTTACCACCCCTACCTACCCCCCCCTCCAGTTCAGAGAAGGGGAGGCGGAGTCCCTTCTTGCTGCCGCCATGTACACGTCCATACACACAGTCCCTCCCCCTCCCCCTGCAGGCTGTCTCTCTCCACCGCAGCTGCCAAGAATAAGACAGGCTGGTGTGGGAGGCCCCAGGGGGGAGGCCCCGCGCTGGTGGAGCACTGCTCCTCCAGCCGGAGCACTTACCCCACTGAATTCAGCCACTTGGCTCTGTTTATTTAATATTCAGTCAGCTGTGGGGAGTGGGGTTAGCCACAGCTTATAAAACTCAGTCAGCATGACCAAGATATAACCCCCCCCCACTCCTCCTCTTCCTCCAACACACACACACACACACACACACACACACACACACACACAGGGATGGACACACACCAGCAACATACAGATATCTACTCCCTCACACATGTCGTGTGTGGTGTCCTGCGGAGCACCGAGGGCGGATGACTACACGGGCCGAGGCCTCTGCGAAACGCCCTCCTGTGTTTCCCGTGTATCCCAGCTGCAAGTTCAAACTCCAGCCTCCGGACCGCTCGGCCGGGAACGTCATCCACAACGCAGAGCAACAAATCAAAATGTGCATCCAGTAGAAGTGTGAAACTGAGCACGCCAACATGGCCAACTTCCTGCGAGTGACGAACGCGTGTTGGAGAGGGAGCGTTACAGCCGCTTCGGCGGCCTCCCCACCTCGTCCTCGGCTAAACGGCGTCACTCCCTCCTCGCAGCGGCGGCAGCGGCGGCGGCAGGTCGGAGGTGAGCCCGTGGCCACGATGAGCTCAGCAGTCCCACCCGTCTTAACACGACGGGCATGAGAGCACAGAGAAGGTGCTCCGACTGTACGTCAGTTCAAGACAGCACGAGGGAGATGGATGCAAAGTTGTGTGTGTGTGTGTGTGTGTGTGTGTGTGTGTGTGTGTGTGTGTGTGTGTGTGTGTGTGTGTGTGTGTGTGTGTGTGTGTGTGTGTGTTGGATGGGGGGAGGGGGCGTAATAATTCTCACAGCAGCCCATATTCATTCTATCCTGCTGGGAGCTATCCCAGCATGCTCCATCCATGCCTCGCCTGGCAGGCTCCATGGCAACCCCATGGGGTCAGAGGTCACCGGGAAAGGTTGCTTTTATCTGCTAATGAGGTCGATACCTGGGGCTCTGTGTCTCTCCGCTTCTGTCTCTCTCCACATCCCCTGCCCGGAGTCAGGCAGGGGGTTGCAGAGGCGATGAATGGCTGCCGGCGACACCAATGCCATCCTCGCTCATCTCCACGCCGGCGTTTGGCGATGCGCTCTTTGAGCGTGGGACGGCTGGAAGGGGGCACCGAGATCTGCCCTGTGGGGAGGAGAACATAGCATCTCAGGAGTCGCTGTCCCCCAGTCTGGCTCCTCATTGTGACTTAAGTGTTCACATGCAAATCAACAATGGCCCCACAAGTCCAGCGGAGGGCGTGCTCCATGCTTACCTTGGCTTCGGGAGATTGATTGATGGGCCGTTCCCCAACATGGTCCGTGTAGTCGGCCGCTCGCTGTTTAAGTGGCTCATGATTGATGCTGTGTTGCTCTGCCTCTTACGCACAAGTCGGCTGCAGCGCAGAAGGGCCGTGCGGCTCGGGGACGGACCGCGGAGCCGGCGAGCCGTGTGATTAACATCGGCTATTTTAAATCACCAACTGTCTAAGGCACCGCGGCGCTCGGCCCTTTGAGTTATATGCCTCTTAAAACAAATAGGTGTTGAATGAGACGCGGGGCTTTTCACCCAGCGAGCCCTTAATATCCGTGGAAAACATGCCTCCCTCACCCATCCGCTCACTCCATCACGCACGGCCCATGTGCCCCTTCAATGGGGCAAACAGGCACCCTCGGCGGCTCCCCTCCCTCCCCCACCCTCCCCCGCTCCCACACGCACGCCCCCTGTCATGTCCGTGGGGCTGAGAAAGGAGTCCATTAACTCTGATTTAATGGCAGTGTCATGTGGTCCCCTTTGTGAGGCGGTGACATTCGCTGAATAGGAATCAGAATCTGCGCCCCCTCCCCCTGCATCTTTCAGGGGGTGGCTGGAGGGGTTGTGTGGTTCTGGTGGGAGTGTGAGGGGGCTCGAGTTGTCGCCGGGGGTGGGGAAAGGGATTGAGAGGGTTTTGCTGCCACATGTCTGTGAGTGGCGGACTCTTTGTGCCGGGCCCGGCCTGTTTGTTTAGCCTTCCCTCACAGCGCCGCCTCACACATCGACGCCTCCGAGGGCCCGGGGAGGCGAGCGAAGCCCGAGCTGGCGGAAGACGAGGCAAAGACACCAGAAACCGGGATAGCAGCTGGCCAGCGGGGAACGTGTGGTTGTGGAGCGGGGTTGTGTCGTGTTACCGTCGCCTCCTCACCTTGAGCAGCTCTACCAGGGAGGGCTCGGGGGAGAGTGGGGCGACACTAGTGGGGAAACCTCACGATCATGATATTTACAAGGCCTGAAGGTGAAGATTGTACGTTTTGCAGCTCCATAGTTAAGGATGTTATCAGTTCGTTCACTCGCCAGCTGATCTCGTGTCTTCCTCGTGCTGCGTAGGCCCGGCCCGCAGGGACGTAGGCTTGTTGTTGTGTTGGCCATACTGCCATGGGTTACCGCTTGTGTTTAGTGAATAACACAGAAGATAATTAACTTAAAAAAACACACAAACTAAATTGCATCGGCAGTATTGGTCTGGGGGGAAAAGTCTTCCCCAAATGGTTCAGCCCGGCCAAACCCGACCGAAACCCGGGAAATGTTCTGTGGACAGAGAAACCAAGGTGGAGCTCGCGGGCGGTGCAGGACAGCGACGTGTTTGTAGGCGCCCAAATGGAGCTTGTGCCCGCGAGACTGAAGAGGTGGCTTACATGAGTGATGCGGGAGGCCCAGTGGTTAGCACGCTCGCCTCACAGCAAGAAGGTCCTGGGTTCGAACCCCGGGGTCGTCCAGCCTTGGGGGTCGTCCTCTGTGTGGAGTTTGCATGTTCTCCCCGTGTCTGGTGGTGGGTTTCTCCGGGTGCTCCGGTTTCCTGAGCAAGGCATGGCAAGGCCAACTGGAGCTGGTCCCCAGGCGCTGCACGGCGGCCGCCCACTGCGCCTAGCTACACGGCTAGGAGGGGTTACATGCAGGGAGGAATTTCCCCACAGGGATCAATAAACCATCTCAGAGTCAGAACAGTGGAATTAGGTCACCAACTAGACGTGAGTCCAGCTCCCGTGTGACAGCAGGGACCAAATGTTTACCGGCTCCTTGAATAATCCCGCATGCAGGGGGGCGCCGGATGAGAGGACAGAGGCTGAAAAGAAATAGCAACCCCTTTTCTTTAATCTATTCTCTTCGGATCCAACATGGCGGCATGTCTCGGCTGCTGTCTCGGGGAGCGGGGCGCAGGACGGGCGACGCCGGTGGGACTCGTTCAGAATGTTGTTTCCCGTTTAGCAGTGAAACACGTACATATCTACCCAGCGGTACTCCAGAAGGACGGCTAAGGCGACTCACCGGCTCTCATGCACGGCCTGTCCCCTCCAACCAGAGGTGCAAAAAGCAGGTGTGCAGCATGTGCACACGCGAAGGGGGGCGCCAAAGCCAGACGCTGGCTGCGGTTTGCTCCGAGTTAGAGGAGGCATCACATTCGTGAAACAGCAGGGCAGCTATTTTGCATTTCATTTCAAGTTATTAGGTTTATGAGCTGAATTCTGCACTAACAGAGCGGACAGCGGGTCGGAACACCGCGGGCTAATGTGAAGGGAGTCGCTCCGAGTGCATGAACCGGGGATTCCGGTGCTGCTGTTGTGTTGTTGTTGTGCTGTTTCATGCCTCCACATGGAGCGTCCAAGCTGAATGTGGAGTTTGAGAAGATCCCACAGCTGGTAACCATCGGTGTCAATGGCTGGAGTCGGTGACCCTTGGAGCATCTGTCCATTCCTGACTTTCTTCTGCTGACAGGCCACGATGGGCCGTGACAGGCTGCTGCCTCCGGCCCCAGCGGTGTCGGCACGGAGGGCCGGCCTGCCCTGCGCTGCTAGGGAGCAGGAGGGCGAAGGGGTCAGCGGCGATTATTCTAACCCGCTTCCTCGCAAAACAAAATGAGAAAATGTTTACACAAACAGGAAGCTTAGCGTTTGCCGGTGATTGGAAACACGTTGAGCTCGGGTCGCAGGAGGGATGTTGAAGGAGAAACTGAAGGCGTGGAAACACGTCCGGCGGATCTGAAGGTGATGACGTTCCACTTCAGAGGCCGACGGTGGACTATTGTAGCCCAGGTAAAGAGCCATCGTGAGCTGGGCTCCATTTTGTTGAGTTCAGGCTTCCCTCCGGCCACCTTAGATCAACCATAATAAGTTGCCAGTTTTATGGACCTTTGCTCCCCAAATGTCTACCATGAAGCTAATTGCACACATCTGTGGCTGGCCTTTTGATGTTTTGTCTCAACGTGCAGCTGCCCGCTCCGCTTCCAACAGCCTCTGGTCACAAATAGCGTGGCCTCCAGTTATCTGTGTCCAGCCCTTTAATCGGGAGCACCCGTGCGGTTCGTGATTCACCATGAGCACTCCACTTTTTTTAACTGTCTGGAATGTAGGCTACAGCCTGCAGGCTGCAGGCTGCAGGCTACGGGCTGCGGGCTACAGGCTACAGGCTGCAGGCTGCAGGCTGCAGGCTACAGGCTGCTGCTGCTGCTGCTGCTGCGAAGTGAGCTCTAACTTTGACTGTGAAGCTGAGTAGCAAGTCTCTGGGTGAAATAAAGGGAAGTATTTACTCAGAGCTGGTGACACATTCATGTGCATGAACTTTACTTTGGGTATTAAAGTGATTTTGATTCTTTATGTGTGTCTTCATCTGTACGTTGCCGACCCAGACAGCATCCAGATGTGGCCCACTTCAGGCAGTGATGCGGCACTGATGACCTTCTTCTGGCCCTGACCAAATGGATGTGAGCCTGAAATGGCCCACATGTACAATAGCAAATATGGCCCAAATATCACAAAACAAATATGGCCACCTTTGACAAATATGTGGCACATGCAGCATTGCTATGGCTTGGTTCCGGCCCAGATCTGGCAAACAGGAGCGGACCGCCCAAGTGCTGTCATTCCACACGGCATGTGGGCCGGCTGAAGTGTCGGTGTGGGACGGGTCCGGGCCACAGCAGCTTTGCTATCTGCGGTTGCATTGGTCAGACTTGGTAAACTCTGTTCACTTTATCACGTGCAAATGAGAAACCCAGCCAGTGCTGCATCACTTCCGGTTCCCCTTGAGGCTTTCAGTTGTCTCCTCTTCGCAGACCATCACACACCGTTGGCCCGATGGCGAGAGATCATGTCACGTTCCTGGGCAGCATAGAGCGCTTGTGTCGTCGCAGTACTCCAGTTAGCCACGGTGGGGCGTTGCCATAACGGGCTGTGCTTAAACTATTGAATCAAATATCAAACTTTGTATTTCCACCTCTCACAGTGAGGCTTAAATGAAAACGATCTGATCAGTCGCCCCCTCATGTAGACTACAGCTGATGTAGACTACGGCTCATGTAGACTGCAGCTGATGTAGACTACGGCTCATGTAGACTACGCCTCATGTAGACTACGGCTCATGTAGACTGTGGCTCATGTAGACTGTGGCTCATGTAGACTACAGCTCATGTAGACTGTGGCTCATGTAGACTACGGCTGATGTAGACTACGGCTCATGTAGACTACGGCTCATGTAGACTGCAGCTGATGTAGACTGCAGCTGATGTAGACTACGGCTTATATAGACTGCAGCTCATGTAGACTACGGCTCATGTAGACTACGGCTCATGTAGACTACGGCTTATGTAGACTACGGCTGATGTAGACTACGGCTCATGTAGACTACGGCTCATGTAGACTACGGCTGATGTAGACTACGGCTCATGTAGACTACGGCTGATGTAGACTACGGCTGATGTAGACTACGGCTGATGTAGACTGTGGCTCATGTAGACTACGGCTGATGTAGACTACGGCTCATGTAGACTACGGCTCATGTAGACTACAGCTGATGTAGACTGCAGCTGATGTAGACTACGGCTCATATAGACTGCAGCTCATGTAGACTACGGCTCATGTAGACTACGGCTTATGTAGACTACGGCTGATGTAGACTACGGCTTTTGTAGACTACAGCTCATGTAGACTACGGCTTTTGTAGACTACGGCTGATGTAGACTACGGCTGATGTAGACTACGGCTTTTGTAGACTACAGCTCATGTAGACTGTGGCTTATGTAGACTACGGCTGATGTAGACTACGGCTTATGACAAGCTCACCGGTGTTGTCTGAGATAGGCGGCCTTCATACTGCCGTGCGGTGTCCTGCAGTGTCGTCAGAGGGATCAGCACAAGTGTGTGCTATGTGTACGCCAGGGAAACCCGATGCTGAGTAATTGTCAGGATCAGGGAGGGGATTGACCTCTGCCATGAACCATATTTTCTGAAACAACACACACTTGAGTTCGCTTTGAAACAGAACTGTCCTGCGGGAGCGGCGAGGCCGGGAGGAAGCTGCTCATCAACTCTTTTAGTGTAGCTAAACAAAGACTTTGCTCACTTCATTCACTCGCACTTACACTCTCAACTAGAGGAAGATGGGGTCCCTCTCCCTCTCTTCCCCCCTCTCCCTCCCTCCCTCCCTCTCTCTCTCTCTCTCTCCCTCTCCCCCCCTCTCTCCTTCACTCTCTCTTCCCCCCTCCCTCTCTCTCTCTTCCCCCCTCTCCCCCCCTCCCTCTCTCGCCACTCTCTCTCCTTCACTCTCTCCCTCTATCCCCCCTCTCCCTCTCTCTCTCCCCCCCCCTCTCCCTCACTCTCTCTTCCCCCCTCTCCCTCACTCTCTCTTCCCTCCTCTAACTCACTCTCTCTTCCCCCCTCCCTCTCCCTCTCTCTCTCTCCCCCCCCTCTCTCTCACTCTCTCTTCCCTCCTCTAACTCACTCTCTCTTCCCCCCTCTCCCTCACTCTCTCTTCCCCCCTCTCCCTCACTCTCTCTTCCCCCCTCTCTCCTTCACTCTCTCTTCCCCCCTCCCTCTCTCTCTCCCCCCCCTCTCTCTCACTCTCTCTTCCCTCCTCTAACTCACTCTCTCTTCCCCCCTCTCCCTCACTCTCTCTTCCCCCCTCTCCCTCACTCTCTCTTCCCCCCTCTCTCCTTCACTCTCTCTTCCCCCCTCCCTCTCCCTCTCCCTCTCTCTCTCCCCCCCCTCTCTCTCACTCTCTCTTCCCTCCTCTAACTCACTCTCTCTTCCCCCCTCTCCCTCACTCTCTCTTCCCCCCTCCCTCACTCTCTCTTCCCCCCTCTCCCTCACTCTCTCTTATCCCCTCTCCCTCACTCTCTCTTCCCCCCTCCCTCACTCTCTCTCCCCCCCCCCCTCACTCTCTCTTCCCCCCTCTCCCTCACTCTGTCTCCCCCCTTCTCTCTCTCTCTCTCTCTCTCTCCGCCTGCCTTCTGGCCTCGGCTGACCAAGGGCGTGACATCACATGTCAGCAATGCTGAGCATGGGTTCATCGGGACAGGGAATATTCCACACCGCTTCATGAACCAAGACTCTCGCACGGCGTGTGAAACCGTGTTGTTGACGTCCAAACAGCTCAGCTCGCGCTATAAAAGACATAATTAAAAAACACGTCGTGTTATTGCTTGACCGCTGGCCTGAGAACAACAACGTGTTCATTGTTATTGTAAGCTGAGCGTGCCAGTTCCTGATTCATGGAAAACATGACATGTTCGCCCAACGCCTCCAAACGAGTTCTCGCTTCCTCCCAAAGCAGTTGTCCCCCGCCTCCAACGACCGCTGCCCAGCATCGCTCCTGCCTCGCCCGCCGTGCGGCCTCCTCGGTGCTGTGACAGCTCCGGTCCAGCAGCATTCAGCTCACATTCCATTCCCCCCGACTCACCCAGGGGTCCCCCCCACCCCACCCCATCCCCACCCCCACCCCATCCCCACCCCACCCCACCCCCATCCCACCCCCATCCCCCGGTGTGAAGGAATCAAACAGATGCAGGACCCACAAAAGCAGCTCCCGGCTCGATGGTCGACACCCCGTGTTCTGCCCTGTGGCGGCGCGTCACAGTCCAGATCCCTCCGCACGCCGAGGCCAGCAGCCATGACCCGCGTCCCGCTGCAGACGTCCGCCGTGCCGGAGGCTCGCGGGAGCGGGAGCGGAAGTGGAGGAGGCTCGCAGAAGCGGGAGCGGAAGTGGAGGAGGCTCGCAGAAGCGGGAGCGGAAGTGGAGGAGGCTCCCGGAAGCGGGAGCGGGAGTGGAGGAGGCTCCCGGAAGCGGGAGCGGAAGTGGAGGAGGCTCCCGGAAGCGGGAGCGGAAGAGGAGGAGGCTCGCGGGAGCGGGAGCGGAAGTGGAGGAGGCTCGCGGGAGCGGGAGCGGACGTGGAGGAGGCTCGCGGAAGCGGGAGCGGAAGTGGAGGAGACTCGCGGGAGCGGGAGCGGAAGTGGAGGAGGCTCCCGGAAGCGGGAGCGGAAGAGGAGGAGGCTCGCGGGAGCGGGAGCGGAAGTGGAGGAGGCTCGTGGGAGCGGGAGCGGACGTGGAGGAGGCTCGCGGTGGCGGGAGCGGAAGTGGAGGAGACTCGCGGGAGCGGGAGCGGGAGTGGAGGAGGCTCCCGGAAGCGGGAGCGGAAGAGGAGGAGGCTCGCGGAAGCGGGAGCGGAAGTGGAGGAGGCTCGCGGGAGCGGGAGCGGAAGTGGAGGAGGCTCGCGGGAGCGGGAGCGGAAGTGGAGGAGGCTCGCGGGAGCGGAAGTGGAGGAGGCTTGCGGGAGCGGGAGCGGAAGTGGAGGAGGCTCGCGGGAGCGGACGTGGAGGAGGCTCGCGGGAGCGGGAGCGGAAGTGGAGGAGGCCGTATTCGGCTTCAGTGTCTTCAGGAAGGAGGCGGGCAGGACTAACTCAGTTCGGATCAAAGACATTCGTGTCTTTCAAAAGGGGAGAAAAGGTCCAAGGGGCTGCTCACTTTTTAGTAATAACAGAAACGCTTCCGGCGCTGACCTTTCAGGCCCCTACCCCCCCCTCGCCCCCCCGTCCCCCCCCCCAAACTAGAAATCCCTGCTCTGAGGGGCTCA
>JAJHIY020001109.1:1777500-1855015 GCA_022114975.2 Lampris megalopsis
TTTGCCCCTCACCTCTGCTGTAGGTAAGTGCTGAGGAGCTTCACTTTGTCTCTCAGGAGGGAGTCTGCTTCCTGCTGATTTGCCCCCTCGGGCCATGGCTCAGACAGAACGTCAGCCCTTTCCAGGGTGTCAGACACCGACTGGGATGAGGTAGAGACAGAAAACAGTTTGTGTTTTGTGGTTCTTTGCAGCTGGATCGGTAGAGCTACGGCACCAACTATGCCAGCGTTGGAGGGGGCACGACTGCAAATGGGGGGGGGGCGCATGGGCATGTGGGAAAAGCAAAGCAATCATAGTACGCTTTCCAAGGTGCATTAACATGTTTAAACCCAAGTGGTTGTGTGCATAAATTTGCACAAATAAACAGACAAACTGAACAAACATGGGAAGAAGAGGGCAGAACATTGTGTTGCATGGCGGGGAAACGGGGAGGGTGTGTTTATGGAAACATATCTCACCAGAAGAAACTCAAAAGAGTCAAGTAAAACGCAAGATCACGGCAAAGCCAAACACGGGTGTTTCGTAGAAATGGAAGCAGATGAAAAGAAAGCTCAGCGAGGGGGGAGAACCGTGCAGCGCAGAGGGAGACGAGAGAGGGAGGCGAGATATCCGGGTTACAGCTTCTTCCTCTGCTGTCTGGTAAATTAATAGTGCAGGTGACAGCAGCTCAGTGATGTGTCTGCTGCCTCAGGCTTCAACACCTCCTCTGTGGTGCATACTGAATCGCCGGGTGTGATCTCTGCAGTCATTACCGAGTAAAAGAGACAACACGGCAATGTTGCCGGGCACTCCTGCACATGCACGGAGCTGTAAACAAATAAATAAAACAAAACAAAACAAAACAAAACACAAAGGAGATTGTCAGAGGCGGTGCCACATGCTGCAGATTGTGTTGTCCTGAGGCGACCAATTTCACCAGTGGCGCCTGCAGAAAATGTTTAATGGGTTGGCCGAAGAGGGACCAGTGTTTTTTCAGAGCCGTCACTCAAGTTGTTCTTAAAATTTTGAGTATATTCTTTGCATGACATGTGCAGCTTATGTAGTCGTGCGATCGAGGCGATGAGGAGACACCATTTGGTAAATGCATGCAAATGACTACTTGGATATAACAGAATCATAACCCTGACTGAAGTCACAGGGACTTGAGAATATTGTGCTCAATCCGTCTTTGCAGTATTTCTTGTTACTGTACAATAGAGGCAATATTTGCAGACAGACACGGCAGAGTAACCAAGTCTCTGCAGACAAGCTCAGGCCCCGTAATTATGAGGGCTCTTAAAGAACTGATCTGAGACCAACGAGGTTATCGGGAAGTGCTTATTGTCATGTGACCTGATCGCTAACACATCACCATTGCTTTCTCTTGAGAGATCCTACACCCGCCCGCGTATCTCACCTCCAGCCGTGTGAGGAGAGCCTCGATGTGGGCGGGACCGGGGTCCGTCAGAGGCTCCTGGAGCACACACAGCAGCAGGCCGTCTGCCAGGGCGTGGGTCAGGGGGACCCAGACGCCCGGGGGTCTCTCTCTGGATACCATGGGGGAACGTGAGAGATCAGAGTGAGAAAATTTAACTATTTTATAACAACAACAACAGGTTAAGACAATAATAACAAATGTCTACCATATGAAGAGGCTCACTCTAAAACCATATATCATCCATCACGCCACCCCATTTACTAATTAACATGCAAAAAAGTAAAACAATTGATTAGTAATTAAATAATTCAAAATTTCCTTAAAAAATTAACATTATAGTGATAATAATTATCATTATTATTTTAGCGTAATTAAAAAAGAATGAAGGTACTTCTTCTGAAAGGGTGGTGGCAACTCTAAGTGTTTGGGTGACAAATGATGATGCTTCTTAAATATGTTAGACAGACAACATATGCATATCTAAGATATTATATTTAAAGAATAATAATCATTTCCCCTAAAATGGATGCCGGGCTATAGTCGGCCTACTAAAATATTTTCCTTTCTTCCCGAAAAACGGATCCTTGTGTTGCTAGCACAGGATATCTTGTGCAAGCCGGCCTTTGACCTGCTATGGCTCCAAATACACCAGCTTCATACTACATAACTTGTCATTTAGTGGACGGGTCTTCAACTAATGGATATTTTAGGCTTAGAAACATCATGTGGCAGTGGCTAGGAGTATGATTTTGTATATTTGTTTCAGTGAATACACTTTAGTTGGACTTTTATGACCTTTCGTTTGTCAGGGGTAGCTTGAATGACCTGTCTGACCCCATTCCACCTTGGCTACACCTGTGGGGTGTGCAGCTTCTTGGAATCGAACTAATGTTGTGTTTCCTTCCTGTTTCATTCAACTGTAAGTCACAAAGTGGAAACTTTATTCCCTTTATACTCTTCCTGTCTCACCGTATATACTGGTTATTGTTCTGCACGGTCACAAGCTCTTGTCGCGTTCTCTGAGGAGGCACCCCCTTAATTTTGAACAAAGACAAGGAATCACCCGGGTGAGATCAACAACCAGGTAAGGGGTCGGCCGGTGGGGTCAGGTAGAAACAATGACGCTGGACTCACCCATCTCCGTCCGAGCCTCAGGCCATACTTCAGGGCAAGGATGCAAATTGCCAGTATGCAGACTGCCAGAAGCCTCCTGCACACCTCCCCCATGCAGAGAGAGGGGTGCAGGGGCGCCTCCACCTGGCAAACAGACCACGCTACACCTACCAGAGCTAAACTGTAGCAGCCTCGCCACGGATGACCTCTCCCTGTCATCAGGGTTTGAGGCCAAGGCCTGCGGTGCAGCTTCCTATCAAGGGAAGGTTGGTTTGACCTGCAGCGATGGAAGGAGAGGGTGACAGAGACAAAATGACAATGAATGGAGTGAATAAGCAAGCGGATAACTGGGAATGTTTGCATGAAAGTAGGAGCAGAGATGCAATTCAGGGCAGGAATTTGGTACAATCGTAGTCCAAGGAATATTGAGCTGACACAAATCATTAATTATTTGTTCCAGATAAAACAGATTCACTGTCTGCACTTACAATAGGCTGCAGCAATATATGCATATGGGTGCAATGTCAAGGTGTGGCTCTGCTAACAGCATGTAAAGAGGAGGTGGCTTTGAGACGTCAAAATTAAGCAGTTAATCTCCTTGATAGGCAAAATGTGCAGCTGCCACCTGTCTGCAGGCCCAGACAGAAGGGTTCAGCCTAACTAAGCCTGATTGAGAACTCTCCAAGGACAGGATGTTGTGTTGCTGTACAGCCCCCAAGGCAAATCTGTAATTTGTGATATTGGGCTATACAAATAAAATCGACTTTACTTGACTAGACTTGAAAAACCTAGCTTTAAACTGTCTGTAAAGGTTTTACTTATTACGATGACCTCATGAGGACGTCTCCTGAGCGAAATTCAGGAGAAAGCGCCTGTAAAAGTGAGTGTGCTTTCCCTTTAAAGAGTTAAATCTGAGTTAATAACATGTGATGAAATGAAATGCATAAGGCAAATTAATATAAATGTTATACTTCCCCCTGCAAATAAACATCAGTTTGCATATGAATACCCAAATGGAGATGACAAACTAAAAATTACGAGTATATATCTCACTAAACTAATAATCAGAAGAATCAATAACCATGTGGCAGTAATAAAGGCATTTAGTTTGTTTACAGTGAGCATCAAATTAATTATGAGTATCAAAATGTGCATGTCTGGGGTGAGAGGATTGGGGGGCTGAAAATAAAAATGTCGGCCTAATGCAATCTATCCATTTAATCTGTCCCTGTGTGGCTTCACATTCAGCAAAGCGTTCGGTATTGGAAGTCCCCACATGATAAGATGTAAACGGACTCTCGTCCAAACATCTGAACCAGCCTTGTAGTCTCATCCAGCACCACACCAAGGACAGCTGGTTCAGGTCCTGCGTATGGGTACATGACAACACATACATATAGATGAATGCAAAGTCTGATTTGCAAGCCATCAGGTCTGCAGACAGACTGTGTACCTGAGGGAGCGCTCTCTCCACAGTCAACCCGGGGAAAGCTGCAGAAGAGGTGTGCATTTCATACCTCTCACCCCCTGATGACTTTCACTCCGGGGCAAATCAGAGAGCTGTCACTAAACAATCAGACAGGGCACCTGTTGACTGACATACCTCCGCCGTCCTCCGTAGGTTAGTTCTCTCTTCCCTTCCTCCGTCCATTCATCGGGTGACTCCCGGCCTCCTCTCTCCCCCCGAGTCCCTTGCCCCTTTGACCTTGAGGGGAAGGCAGTGGTCAACTAGGCATAGCGGCCAAAATGAAAGAGACGTCCCGCTTCAAACTCTGTCAAGAGACTTACGACATAAACCTGCCCAGTCAGGGACTGGCTGTGCATCATGGCGAGCGGGTCCAACTGGTTCTGCTAGATGATTAGTTTTCCGAGCAAGTGCTTTTATTCTTTTCCCACATTCCTGCCAGAGAGGAATGTGTTCAGGCACACCGACCACATGAACTGTGTGAAGGACCAGGCTGAGTTCCTGCTCCACCCAGTTATCCCCGCCCTTCCAACAATCACCTTTCTCCTGAGTGGCGTTCAGTTTCTAACACCGAGCTAGATCTCTTTACGATATAATAAAAAAGCCTCACACAACCATGCTTGCTGCCCCCCCCCCCCGTCCTGCCGGAGGTCTGGGACAAGCTGCCACCTTTTCTATCCATTTACCTCCCTATATCTAGACACCAGCTTTGTAATAATAGCTGACAGATCATTTATAATAATCTAATCATCGCCATGACAATACTTGTGATAATCTAATAATAGCTAATAGATTGTTTAAGATCATGTCCGCCTCCATTTCAAGCACAGGGTCTGCCCCTGGCTATCGCCACGCAAGCTAACGACAGTTTCCAGACAGGAGTTCTGCGTTTCTCATGAAGTGCGGGCTGATCTTCACCGACGTGGGTACCAGACAAACACATTCTGCCCAAACTAAACAAACACTTGTGTTTCTCACCATGAGCAACAGCGACCTCTAGAGCAACACAACATGTTTACTGTGGGCTGACTGGCAGCGTAACTCATCCCGAACACCAAGCAAACCCTCAAATCCAGTGAGCGGCTTCAAGATCTGGGAGAGGTATGGGAGAGGTATGGGAGAGGTATGGGAGAGGTATGGAAGAGGTATGGAAGAGGTATGGGAGAGGTATGGGAGAGGTATGGGAGAGGTATGGGAGAGGTATGGGAGAGGTATGGGAGAGGTATGGGAGAGGTATGGGAGAGGTATGGAAGAGGTATGGGAGAGGTATGGGAGAGGTATGGGAGAGGTATGGAAGAGGTATGGGAGAGGTATGGAAGAGGTATGGAAGAGGTATGGGAGAGGTATGGAAGAGGTATGGAAGAGGTATGGAAGAGGTATGGGAGAGGTATGGAAGAGGTATGGGAGAGGTATGGAAGAGGTATGGGAGAGGTATGGGAGAGGTATGGGAGAGGTATGGAAGAGGTATGGGAGAGGTATGGGAGAGGTATGGAAGAGGTATGGGAGAGGTATGGGAGAGGTATGGAAGAGGTATGGGAGAGGTATGGGAGAGGTATGGGAGAGGTATGGAAGAGGTATGGGAGAGGTATGGGAGAGGTATGGGAGAGGTATGGAAGAGGTATGGAAGTGTGAAATACCGAATACATCGGCGCTGCTGAAACAGGGCCCTGTGATGGCCTGGCGGCCTGTCCAGGGGGTCTCCCCCCCGGACTGCTGGGACAGGCTCCAGCATCCCCGCCACCCCCATCGGGGTAGGCGGCTTGGATGGTGGATGGACTGCAACAATATAAAGACAGAGGAGTGCCGGTGTATACGGGGTGAGAGGACAGAACCAGGGGGTGCTGGATGTGGATTACAGGTGTGATCTAGTCATGTTTGGAGGCCTGTAGTGGCTCAGAGGCCATGGCAGCGACTCGCAGCGGCGCCCTCGGGAACTGTTCGTCATCACATGCCGTTCAGCGTCTGAAGGACTCCTGAATTGCGACGTTCTGCCGCCATCTAGAGGTGGGA
This sequence comes from Lampris megalopsis, assembly GCA_022114975.2. Classification (NCBI taxonomy): domain Eukaryota; kingdom Metazoa; phylum Chordata; class Actinopteri; order Lampriformes; family Lampridae; genus Lampris; species Lampris megalopsis. The sequence continues at coordinate 1,783,506 of JAJHIY020001109.1, forward strand.
GTGAGAATGACATGAACGCAGGCTAATAAGTGAAGCCTTTCAACAGGCCACACACGCTCACCTGGACTCACAGTGACAGAGCAGATAAGGGCTGCGGTTCTGATTCTGGACCCCGTTGCAGAACTAGTCCACGGAAAAGGAATCTGGGGTTTGTTGATTACCTACCTGTAGCCTCTACATGGCGCTGTTTCTCAACCCCGTCATCAAGTGTCCCGTGTCCTTCTGTTGAAGCCCTGCTTGTACCACTTACTCAACCAATCATACATGATGGCCCTTTATTAAGTCCGGTGTCCCAAACCTGACGTAATCACGTGCCAAAGGGTTGAGGGGGAGAGAACCAGCAGGCCAGCTATGCAGCGTCACGAAGACGACCTGCAGCTTTAGTGATGCCACCAACAGCAACGCACCCGTTGCATCAGACAGAGGACAGAAAACACAGCCAAGGCCTACAGGCAGGGGCGGATCTACAGGGTGGCAAGGGGGGGCAGCTGCCACCTCTGGGACACAGTCTTGCCACCCTTGTTGCCACCCCAGGAAAAAATCTCTAGATCCACCCCTGCCTACAGGTATATGAAATAACTTCATTTCTCAACAAATAAACGAGAGGACAAACTGACCAGGGACAAGAGGGAAACTCTCTCTAATATTCCAGCCGTATTTTACGTTTGAAGCCCACGGGACTGTTTCCAATATGAATAATGAATAAGAGCTCCCCGTCACGGGGCTGACGGTGTCAGGTGGGCTAACGTCTTACTTTACTTTGGCTTCATTATCTCAACACCTTAACATTAGTTCTAACCAGCATTCAGAGAAAGAAAAACACACAAAAAGGAAACTGTCCTTAAGCAAAAACAATCCGGTCCAGGACAACCCAAGCACGGGGCGGGATGCTAGACTGTTGGGGAGGCGCATGTGCGTCTCTGATGCAGATCTGAGGAGCAGTTCAGACCACAGTGTGGCCGAACCCGTCCCAGTTTAAAGGCAGAAAGCCTGTTTTTACCAGCTTGAACAGGCGAACCACTGGAGCCAACGAGGCAGGCGCTAAGCGGCTGTTTTCCCTCTGAGTGCTGTGACGAAGCGGCCTAGAGAAGGAGCTGCATTAAGCAAGCGTTATTAATTTGTTCAGGGGGGATTTATCTATTAACTCGAGTATGAGAATGTCACTATCTGTCTCTTGTTTTTCAGAGATATGCTGAGTAGTCTGCTGCCCTGTGATGGCCTGGCAGCCTGTCCAGGGTGTCTCCCCGCCCGCCGCCCAGCGACTGCTGGGATAGGCTCCAGCATCCCGCGACCCTGAGGGCAGGATGAGCGGTTTGGATGATGGATGGATGGATGGGTAGTTTTAACCCATGGAAAGGCGCTGAACCTCCACTCATACCGCTCAATTCCTATTGATAGCATTCTATTAATAATGATGTTAATCTCCAAAGGAGTTGAATCGAGTGCAACTGGACTTGGTATAACCCTAACCCTAACCCAAACCCTAACCCTAACCCTAACTCTATACACCAAGTCCAGTTGCACTCGATTCAGTGCCTTTGGATAACCATGACCTGGATGAATGAGAACATTCACAGAAATTATGTTCATCTATTTACATTTAAGATAGATTACACATGCCAATAACAATTAAAATCCCTGACCAAACCTACGTTGAGGAGCCAGATTTACAAGAAGTCGTCTACATGCCTAGATGTCCTGCATGTGTTCATACCACAGACCTGTTTCCCCCCAGCCAGCCAATGAACATGCCTGCAGTCTTCAGCTCTTCATCATAAGCTCCTCAGGTTTGGCACACCGGGCAAAATCAAATGCTATAGAGTGATTAGCGGAGTAATTAAAATAATGCCTACCCATGCAGGGTCACAGTGAAGGTCTGCAGGACGAGGGTACACTGCATCACCACTCCCATGGTAGCAGACCACAGTGTCAAATGAGAAGAAACGAAAGAAGAAGCAAGGACAGATTAGGCATCTGGATGTTTCATATGATGAAGGATTTACACTTTTCTCACAATTTTCCAAAAGTTTTTCACCGCAGGCCCACCTGAGGAGGAGTCTATGTTTGGTGGCCCATTGAATTTGATAAAACTTGAACGCTTGTGCAAAGAATGAAGGGAGGAAACTGCTGAATCCAGCAGAGCCGGTGTGGTCACAGCAGAAGGTGCTTTTGACCGAGTGTTGACTGATGGTCTAGTTGTCTGTTCTGTTCTGTTCTGCTCTGGTCTGCTCTGTTCTGGTCTGTTCTGGTCTGCTCTGCTCTGTTCTGTTCTGTTCTGCTCTGGTCTGCTCTGTTCTGGTCTGTTCTGGTCTGCTCTGCTCTGTTCTGTTCTGCTCTGCTCTGTTCTGCTCTGGTCTGGTCTGCTCTGTTCTGTTCTGATCTGTTCTGTTTTAAACATTGTCAAGACAAGAGGAGACTGTCCTCAGTAGTGAAAACTGGCTGATTTAATTTCAGGGAGCAAGATCATAAAGACCAGAAGATCTGAAAGGGTGTGCAGACTTGATATCCACCATAAATTCAGAGAACTTTTTTTATTTAAATAGGCCCGCTTCCAGACAATTGTTTTTCACATTTACACTCTAACACATGCACTATCTGCTGTAAACAGTCCTCCTCATGAGGTGCATTTATTTAAATAGAGATATGAACCCATGACCATTTTTCACAAAACCTGGTATTTATACACTGACACACAATCCCGTCTGTGACAGATGCTTGTTTTGCAGAGAAAAATATGAACATTAATATTCATCACACATCTTCAAATAAAAATGTATTCTTCTGAACAAAATCAGATTAGACTAATTTATTATAATTTGCCCTTAGCTCTGTAAAAATGCAAAAACATTAAATATTTAAAGGAATCGATGATGAATAAAGTCTACTTTGTCCAGATTATTGTCATTAGCGTCAAATGCGTGGAAATAAATGTTCTACAAACTCTCGCTCTACTGACTAGATGACTAGATAATGGCATAATGGAGACAAATGAGGGCAAGGACATATCCTGAATACTGTACAAGTACACAAGTAAATTCATTATGCTTTGTCATTTAATTCAATATAATAATTCAATATTCCAGACTTATCACAGTGTTGTGCCTCTGCTCGCTGTCTGTTAACCTCGTCGTGACCTCATGACTTCATGGCCCAACCTCGTCCTTCCCAGCTCAACCACTTCCAGACAATAAGCTGGGTCATCGTGTTAGTGTAGGAAATACTCTGCAACAATTCAGTCCACACAGTTTAACAGACATCCACACAGAGCAGACAGCAGTCCAATGCTGCACACACAGGGTGTGCTGTAGTACTCCAGACTGCAGTACACACTGCACACACAGGGTGTGTTGTAGTACTCCAGACAGCAGTACACACTGCACATGCAGGGTGTGTTGTAGTACTCCAGACAGCAGTACACACTGCACACGCAGGGTGTGTTGTAGTACTCCAGACAGCAGTACCCGCTGCACACACAGGGTGTGTTGTAGTACTCCAGACCGCAGTACACACTGCACACGCAGGGTGTGTTGTAGTACTCCAGACAGCAGTACACACTGCACACGCAGGGTGTGCTGTAGTACTCCAGACTGCAGTACACACTGCACACACAGGGTGTGTTGTAGTACTCCAGACAGCAGTACACACTGCACGCGCAGGGTGTGCTGTAGTACTCCAGACTGCAGTACCCGCTGCACATGCAGGGTGTGCTGTAGTACTCCAGACTGCAGTACCCGCTGCACATGCAGGGTGTGTTGTAGTACTCCAGACTGCAGTACCCGCTGCACGCGCAGTGTGTGTTGTAGTACTCCAAACAGCAGTACCCGCTGCACACGCAGGGTGTGTTGTAGTACTCCAGACTGCAGTACCCGCTGCACGCGCAGGGTGTGTTGTAGTACTACAGACTGCAGTACCCGCTGCACACACAGGGTGTGTTGTAGTACTCCAGACCGCAGTACCCGCTGCACACACAGGGTGTGTTGTAGTACTCCAGACCGCAGTACCCGCTGCACACACAGGGTGTGTTGTAGTACTCCAGACCGCAGTACCCGCTGCACGCACAGGGTGTGTTGTAGTACTCCAGACCGCAGTACCCGCTGCACACACAGGGTGTGTTGTAGTACTCCAGACCGCAGTACCCGCTGCACGCACAGGGTGTGTTGTAGTACTCCAGACCGCAGTACCCGCTGCACGCACAGGGTGTGTTGTAGTACTCCAGACTGCAGTACCCGCTGCACGCGCAGTGTGTGTTGTAGTACTCCAAACAGCAGTACCCGCTGCACACGCAGGGTGTGTTGTAGTACTCCAGACTGCAGTACCCGCTGCACGCGCAGGGTGTGTTGTAGTACTACAGACTGCAGTACCCGCTGCACGCACAGGGTGTGTTGTAGTACTCCAGACAGCAGTACACACTGCACGCGCAGGGTGTGCTGTAGTACTCCAGACTGCAGTACCCGCTGCACATGCAGGGTGTGCTGTAGTACTCCAGACTGCAGTACCCGCTGCACATGCAGGGTGTGTTGTAGTACTCCAGACTGCAGTACCCGCTGCACGCGCAGTGTGTGTTGTAGTACTCCAAACAGCAGTACCCGCTGCACACGCAGGGTGTGTTGTAGTACTCCAGACTGCAGTACCCGCTGCACGCGCAGGGTGTGTTGTAGTACTACAGACTGCAGTACCCGCTGCACACACAGGGTGTGTTGTAGTACTCCAGACCGCAGTACCCGCTGCACACACAGGGTGTGTTGTAGTACTCCAGACCGCAGTACCCGCTGCACACACAGGGTGTGTTGTAGTACTCCAGACCGCAGTACCCGCTGCACACACAGGGTGTGTTGTAGTACTCCAGACCGCAGTACCCGCTGCACGCACAGGGTGTGTTGTAGTACTCCAGACCGCAGTACCCGCTGCACGCACAGGGTGTGTTGTAGTACTCCAGACCGCAGTACCCGCTGCACGCACAGGGTGTGTTGTAGTACTCCAGACTGCAGTACCCGCTGCACGCACAGGGTGTGTTGTAGTACTCCAGACTGCAGTACCCGCTGCACGCGCAGTGTGTGTTGTAGTACTCCAGACTGCAGTACCCGCTGCACGCGCAGGGTGTGTTGTAGTACTACAGACTGCAGTACCCGCTGCACACACAGGGTGTGTTGTAGTACTCCAGACCGCAGTACCCGCTGCACGCACAGGGTGTGTTGTAGTACTCCAGACCGCAGTACCCGCTGCACGCACAGGGTGTGTTGTAGTACTCCAGACCGCAGTACCCGCTGCACGCACAGGGTGTGTTGTAGTACTCCAGACCGCAGTACCCGCTGCACGCACAGGGTGTGTTGTAGTACTCCAGACTGCAGTACCCGCTGCACGAGCAGGGTGTGTTGTAGTACTCCAGACTGCAGTACCCGCTGCACGAGCAGGGTGTGTTGTAGTACTCCAGACTGCAGTACCCGCTGCACGTGTGGTCGTGAGCAGAACGGTGAGGCTGGCGGTCAGTCTTGACCAAACACCCCAGTAAGACCTTGTTAACAGATTTTTTTTTCTTTTGTGGATTTTTTTCCCCTTTTCCCTCGTCATTTGTACCTGGCCAATCAGCCCGGTCTCTGCTCCACCCCCTCTGCTGATCTGTCCCGGTCTCTGCTCCACCCCCTCTGCTGATCTGTCCCGGTCTCTGCTCCACCCCCTCTGCTGATCCAGGGAGGGCTGCAGACTACCACGTGCCTCCTCCCATACATGTGGAGTCACCAGCCGCTTCTTTTCACCTGACAGTGAGGAGTTTCACCAGGGGGACGTAGGGCGTGGGAGGATCACGCTATTCCCCCCAGTCCCCCCCCCCAAACAGGCTCCCTGACCAACCAGAGGAGGCGCTAGTGCAGCAACCAGGAAACATACCCACATCCGGCTTCCCACCCGCAGACACAGCCAATTGTGTCTGTAGGGACGCCCGACCAAGCCGGAGGTAACACGGGGATTTGAACCGGCGATCCCCGTGTTGGTAGGCAACGGAATAGACCGCCACGCCACCTGGATGCCTGTTAACAGCTCTTTATATGGTCCAATGCAGGGGCCAACAACCACAGTTCAAAATGCCAGCTGGACTGGTGCTTCGACAGTACAGCGAATGCTTACTGCCCCCTCAGGTGGAAATAAATAAATGCATATTGATGTTTAAAATCATCAGCAAAAAACCCCCCAATTAATCCACTGGTCAAGCACATTCTTAAAACACTGAAGAAGCAAGTGTCCATCATAATGCTGTTCATCATTTGAACCTACAGGGGGAGCACAACATGCGTTTCTTCAAAACCAGGTTAACAGCACAGGTACACATCAGTAAGTCAACACAAACTGTCTCTTAGCTTACTGGTCTTACTGGTCTTACTGGTCTCGACTGTAGCAGCACTTTCACTTTGTATTCAAGACAAATCTCATCCAGTGATTAAATAAAATGAAGGATTCAAACTAGATAAATATTCCTGCTAGGGTGTATACACAAGGAGTTAGTCAGAGGGAGGTGGTTTCAGCACAGTTCAGGAAAGCATGTCGTCATCTGTTGTGGTGGAGTTCATCCAAAAGGGACACCCGCATGTCATCTCATATAGTAAAATGATGTATAAAAATAGATTCACTTTGCTTTAAAAGAAACATGTTCACTTACTTCTCTACGCTTCTTAAAAAAAATGATTATTCATTATTTCTTACACCTGTTTGTATTTATCTACATGCGACAATGCAAACAATAAAAAAGATCTGCACCATTTTAGGAAGGATTTGGAAAACAGAGACATCTGTTGTTTCAAGAGAGCTCTGCTGAGAAAAGTGCAAACTGGAAATGAATTTTATGATAATGGTCTGTAAAAAAGCATTTTATATGATAATGGTCTGTAAAAAGACAAAAAAAAACAACCCTAAAAAAATCAACCCGTGAGAGGGCAAACCCTTGCTCCACACTGTTTGTTAGAAGGTGTGGTGATTTTAACGGTCAAGCCATACAGGAGACACCCCATTTGCTGACAATGAATACGCAATACACCAATGAGCCAAAACATTATGACCACTGACAGGTGAACCAAATAACCCTGATTGTCTCCAAACAAGGGCACATGTGGCGGTCTGGGTGAATCCGCTGGTAAGTGAACAAGTCAACATGCTGGACGCAGGGCAGATGAGCAGCAGTAAAGACCTGAGCGACTTTGCTAAGGCCAGAAGACTGGGTCACAGCAGCTCTGAAACAGCAAGGCTTGTGGGGTGCTCCTGGTCAGCAGTGGTGAGTACCTACCGACAGGGGTCCGAGGAGGGACAAACCATGCCCAAGGCTCATCGATGCACGAGGGCAACAAAGGCGATCCAGTCTGGTCCAAACCAACAGAAGGTCCACAGAACATTTTAATGATGGCTACGGTAGGAATGTGTCACAACACAGCGTATCGCACCCTGCTGCGTATGGAGCTGTGTACTTTGCCGCAGACCGGTCAGAGTGCCCGTGATGACCCCTGTCCACCGCTGAAAGCGCCGTGGGCATACGAGCATCGGAACTGGAGCTTGGAGCAATGGAAGAAGGTCGCCTGATCAGATGAGTCCCGTTTTCTTTTAGATCACGTGGATGGCTGTGTACGTATGCATCGCTTAGCTGTGGAACCGGAGGCACCAGGATGCACTGTGGGAAGACGACAAGCCAGTGGAGGGAGTGTGATGCTCTGGGATATGTGTTGCTGGGAAACCCTGGGTCCAGCCATTCATGTGGACATCAATTTGACATGTGGCACCTAAACATCATTGCAGACCAGGTACACCCCTTCATGGCAGTGGTATTCCCTGATGACAGTGGCCTCTTTCAGCAGGATAATGTGCCCTGCCACACTGCACACGTTGTTCGAGGATGCTTTAAGGAACACGAAGTGTTCAAGGTGTTGCCCTGGCCTTCAAATTCTCCAGATCTCAATCCGCTTGAGCATCTGTGGGATGTGATGGACCAACAAGTCCGATCCACGGCGGCTCCACCTCACAACTTACAGAAGGACTTAAAGGATCTGCTGCTAATGTTTTGGTGCCAGATACCACCAGACACCTTCAGGGGTCTTGTAGAATCCATGCCTCGGTGGATTGGCACTGTTTTGGCGGCACACGGAGGACCACCAGCATATTAGACATGTGACCATGTTTTGGCTCATCAGTGTATAAATCCACAGTGACTAAACTGAAATTGGTCTTTACTTATTGGTCTTTTTTTGGAAAAGGGTAGTGGTTTAGAAGAGGCAGCCTATTGATGTGTGTTTTAGTGAACTCCATAAGTGCAGTACAAATAGCTGGAGCCGGGATTCAGCATACACATACAGTGGTTTTGCTGTGCTGCCGGAGCAGGGCAGGAATGCCGGACGACTTTTCCTGACGTTTTTCCACACTGTGTCTGACCAGTGACGTCCTCTCAGAGTTTTTGCGCCGGGCCTTCTTAGCCAAATGGACCGTGGACCCATTGGCGGCCCTTTTGTTATTGGGTGTCCTCGCAACACCCCCAAATCCCTCCCTCAAAGTCAAGTGCTTGGCTGGGGATGAACCGAAAAAGGAGGGCTCACAGCTGGCATCAGTGTGTCGTAGCAGCGGGTCAAGGGGATCCTTCTGGGATTTACTGTGCAGGGTGCTGCATCCTGACAGACCCTCCCTTCGTCCCAGTCTGGGCGAGAGCTCACAGATAGCTGTTGGCGAGCCCGACTCTGGAGACTGCTGTCAGAGAAATTCAAGTTGTATTAACCAGTAGAAATGGAGGCATATTTTTAAGTTTCAACAATGGCATTCTATCCATCTGTATATATCCATCTGAAGCAAAGCACATTTTCTGTGACCCTTTGAGAAGTCGTAACACTAAATTGTGAATCATGTAAAAAAAAAACTTTTTTTTTTGTGGCTTTTCTCCCCCCCCTTTTCTCCCCAATTGCACTCGCCCAATTACCCCACTCTTCTGCGGCCCTCCCCGGTCTCTGCTCCACCCCCTCTGCTGATCCAGGGAGGGCTGCAGACTACCACATGCCTCCTCCCATACATGTGGAGTCACCAGCCACCTCTTTTCACCTGACGGTGAGGAGTTTCACCAGGAGGACGTAGCGCGTGGGAAGATCACGCTTTTTCCCCCAGTTCCCCCTCCCCCCTGAACAGGCACTCCGACTGACCAAAGGAGGCGCTAGTGCAGTGACCAGGACACATACCCACATCTGGCCTCTCACCCGCAGACAAGGCCAATTGTCTGTAGGGACGCCCGACCAAGCCGGAGGTAACACGAACCACCGATCCCCATGTTGGTAGTACAGAACAGTTCTGATGACAACACCTCAGCTAGCAGTGCTAATGCTTGTTCCATGGTTGAGCACAGTGTACTGTGCTTTGCATATGTCCAAGCTAATTTGCTACCAATTAAGTGTTGCTGTCTTACTGAGGTAGCTCATTATCACAGACGATTGAAAGAACAGCTTCACATACTTGGTGAATCATATAAAGACAAACATTCAGATCTGGAAATGGGCCTCGCTATCAGCTCTGCTTCAAACAGAGTGGCCTGATGTTTTCCAGGGAAAGATAAACACGCATTCCATAAATTGCTCTTTGGGGAATTTTCTGGAAACTCATTTTTGAGGATGCCCAACTATTGCACAAGGACGGACATCAGCCATATCTGAGCTAGTTGCACTTTTAACAAAGTAGCCAGCACCGGCTAAGTGCATGTTGCTAGTATACCAGAAACCAGGAAATGGCAAAGACTCTCAGAGCATGGAAGGGTACAAGCTAGGCAAACCTATGACAGGAGAGACGAAACAAATCAAACAATTTATACTATAATCTGTGTTGTAAAAAAAGTCACATATTTTACCCAATTTGGAGATGACATTGATCTGATTCTGTTTTCTTTTTAGCAAGTTGGACTGTATAAGATTTTAAAAAACATTTTAAACCCCAACTTTTGATTTGTTTATTCCACCAATTCCCTGAATCCCCTTCAACTTCCTGGAAAGCTGAAAAAAAAAATGGAATGGGTCAATGACCGTGTGCTTTCTGTTCTCTTTCACAACTATGGAGCATGTCAGTACTCTCACCTTAAGGAGTGCGGTCTCACAGTGGGAAACGGAAGGGGGAGGACTCTGGGACACCCTGGCTAAATTGAGCAGAAACTCCTCGTGGTGCACCATTTCCTGGGGAGTCCCAGGCTCCTGCAGGGCAATGACAATGGCACTGGTGTTGTCAGCACGGAGCATCCGCTGGCGCCATCGTAGAAGAGCATGACTTACTAACTGCCGGGCATTTGACATGCCACACAGCGCCTATCAAGAGGAAGTGGTTTTATTAAAGATGACCTTTCATCCTGAGGGGATGCCCATCTACAACAAGCCACACTGATTTTAGACTAATATTCACTCCACTGCAGGAGCAGATTTTACACTTGTGCTATGCTCAATTTACCGGAGATTTGTCGTTATCTTGGCAAAGGGAGATGGCATCCTGGGGTGCCACCATATTCCACAGGCCGTCGCTGCCCAGGATTATGTAGCGGTGTTTGCTGGGGTCCAGGATCACCACGCTAGTGTCTGGCTCTGGTGACACTACAAATTCCCCGCTGTAGAAGTCATAGCTCCAAAGATCACCTGAAAAAAAAAAAAACAACAAAAAAAAACTTCAGTCACCAGAGGTAGGGGATAACTTCACAGTGACTGGTAATTCAGTACTTCTGAACAGCTTTGGCTTCACCCTGGCTAATCAGCGGTTGAAAATTTGGCAGGATTACCACTGCTCATTGTTTTTTGTGTGGTTTCCTGCTCAACTTTCCAAGAGCTACACTTCCATCAACCTGAAAACCATATCAGTACCCTCAATAACAGAATACTCCCAGCTGATTCTAACCCAGATTTCTAAGAAATATAGGCAAACAGAAAATGTTCAACAACTCCACATCTAACTGCACAGCAAAAACTTTTGAATGTCTTCATCTGAGTAAGCAAATCTATAAAAACAGCACAACAGAGGAAAGAGCTAAGAATTAAGCCACATTTCCCCAAGTGTCTTTATGCACGTTCAATAATCCAGGTAAGGAAATCACAGAAAGGTGAATCAGTTCACCTGGACACACCGTTTATTGGGAGAAGTGTTTCATCATCATCTAAGTGACCTCTTCAGTCTCACCTGACCTTTATAAGGGTGGGGACACCTGCAGCCAGGGGAGACTGAAGAGGTCACTTAGATGATGATGATGAAACGCTTCTCCCAATAAACGTTGTGTCCAGATGAACTGGTTCAAATTTCCTGTGATTTCCCCAAGTGGTTTCAATGTGACTGCTTTCATAGCAGGTGAATTATCTGTCCTTTATTCTATTCTAATAACTACGACGATTTATTTTCTTACCAAGAGCCCTGGCCACAGCCAAGAACGGGATCTGGTCGATGACGGTGCTCCTGCGTACAGGGCCGTTGTGGCTCAGCCGGGGCCTCTTCCAGACCACGCGGTTCACGCCAGACTTCTTAATGACACTGGCAGGGAAATGGAAGTGGAATGGAACGCAAACAGACTTTAGTGACCGTTCAGAGAGGACAACGTAAACTGCATGACAGCAGCCCAGCTCTCTCAGCAATCAGAGCACACATATTTCTGGCAAAGCGAGTAAAATACACAAAAGAATTACTATGAATTAGAAGACAGATCGACAGACAGATATACAAATAAACAAACCTTAAAGTATCCACAACTTGACAGCTGATAAGTTATTCTGTGTTGAGTTAAAAAAAAGTCTGAAGGCTGAGGAATACACTAAGTTATTTAATAGACTTTTTCTCGGTTTGAGAGATATGCTGTTCACAAAGACAGGATTCACACAACACATGGTTACTGAACAGCCCTACTTTAAACTGCATTTTGAGAAGAAAGCAGGACACGGGGTGTACAGAACAACCAGCTGTAGTAAATGTCAATATCACCAAACCACAGTTAGAGATAACTCTCAAACACCTACCAGAAATTCCCAGAACCCAAAGATCGTACTCCCAGATTGACTTTTTATTTCATCAAAGTATCTGGGAATCAGTGAACGACCTCTTACTATTCCACAGGTCTGTTCTCCATATTCATTCTGCCCTCCACTGAGTTCAGTCTTCAGCTACCTTAAATGAATGGTATACAATAAAGTATCATGGCAAAACACTGTCTCGTGTCCTTTGTAAGTGGTTGAGTCAAAAGGGAAGCGGCAGGCATCGTGTGCGCTCATCTAAAAAGCAAAACGTCATCTTTACAAAGCATTAAGCTGACAGACAGCTTTCCCACCAGCTAGGATTCTGCTCTCTCCTGACATTATTTGGGGAAAATATATATATCATACAATTTTGAATGATGTGAAAAGCATAACAGCGGACACACAGCAAAAAAATAATCTTGCAAAGGCACAACAATTAGTGTTAGCCTACTTTTGTTACATGAAAAACTAAATGAGGAAGTGTTTAATTTTCCTCTCTACTTGTGTGTCAGGCGTTGTTAGGCCGTGAAGCCGAGTCAGCTCTCTGAAGGTTTCTTCTGTCGTCAAGCTACTGACAGGCCTATAGCTTCAACTATAAGATATACTTTTATTAATCCCCTTGGGGAAATTCATCCTCTGCATTTAACCCATCCCAACACACACACTAGGAGCAGTGGGCACCTGCAGCACCCGGGGACCAACTCCAGTTCTTCTTTCCATTGCTTTGCTCAGGGGCACAGGCAGGAGTAGTCACCCTAACAGGCATGTCTTTTCTTTTTCTTTTTTTTGGTGGTGGTGGGAGGAAACCGGAGCACCCAGAGGAAACCCACGCAGACACGGGGAGAACATGCAAACTCCACACAGAAAGGACCTGGGATGGCCTGGGGTTCAAACCCAGGACCTTCTTGCTGTTAAGCAACAGTGCTAACCACTGGGCCACTGTGCTGCCCCATAAGTCTCATGTGCATCAGTAGCTGCACAGGAGAAATCGCAGCTCATGTTGCTCCCAAGGTCAGATAACAGTACAACATACCATGTGCAAGAGCTGATTTTTAGTTGTACACTCATCTTTATCAAAGTCGTTCCTGGGGATGTGCGACCAGGTAAAGAATCTACATTGGTTGAGTTCAAGCTTTATTCCCATAGACATTGTTGCCTGCTGCGGCACAAGCCTCTGACCTTAATTATAAGCCACCTCCACAAAATGTTCCATTCATAGTTGGACAACATTAGTAAAGCCTCTTTTATGGCAGAATTTTAAGAAGCTCTCTCAAAGCTTTCCCTCTCAGACGGCTTTAGAGATTTGAACTAAAGAAACCAAAGTCAAAAATCAATGTGCGTATGCTTTCAGCAGCCCAACGTGACAGTAATAATGAGTTTTAAATGGGTTGAGTGCAATATTTGACAATGCTGTTCCCTGAAACAAAATATAATGAGCAGCTATCAGTATGGGCAGCTGAGTGATAATAACTCCAACAAAGTAAACAACTCGTGCAACTTCACAACCCAGATTCCTGAATTCAGAAACACAGCAGCTGGCCCAGCTGTTGTGTTTCTGCTATTGTTTCAAAGCTCTCTTTACAGAATTGTTGCATACGCACAATGGTTTTTGCCTCTTTTTCTATCTTTACTGATATATAAAATATTCACAACTGATACTGCAATGACAGCATATGATGAAGACAAGAGGACAGCAGGAGAAGGCCAAGTGGGAGATGCACATTCGTGGAAAAAGTGCTAAACTAGGGAATACTATTAATTTTTTAACTATTTCATTACTACATAACAACCCACCAGAATCCATCTCATCTCAAGGTATCTATACTTGTGGGATAATTAAAAGTAAAAAAGCAAAAAAATACCACTGGGCGTAACAAGGTCTTTTTTTACATCTGTATGCATTTTACCATTAAGCTGAATTTCAGATGGATTAGTAATTCTGCATTTGCATTTAGAGGTCTCTTTTTGCTGTTGCTGTTATTCATTCAATAGAAGTCAGCATTCAAGTCAAGAAATTTAATGAATTTTGCATTGCTAGGAAATTTTTCATTACTTATGTTTTGACTGAATGACGCTTTGAAGGAAATCGTCTGTGGGCTGATTTTCAAACAACTTATTTTTCATTTCCAACTCTACGTTACGGGGGTGCCTTTTTCAAAACAGATAACGAAGTGGAGGAAAGCATAATCATGTGGAGTTTGGATGACATCTTACCTCCCTCCAAGACCTTCAATACGCTCTCTCTCCTTGGGCAGCTCAGGCTTGTGGTCCTGTGTGACTTCCACAGCTCTTATGACATTGTCGGAAAGGTCATCTTGGACTCCAAGGACCACTGCAGAGTCCCCTACATGAGCCACGTACATGCGGTCACCCCGGATGACAACCACACTGGCTGTGGTGCCAGATGTACTGGGTAGGCCCGTAAGTGTCTTCGGCCACTCAGCTAAGAAGAGAGACAGGAAAAATAAATGCCCCAAGCTTTTACCATCTGATATGTACTCACCCACAGCTGCTGCACATTTTGTCATTCCTCAAATCAGAATCTGGAGTCTTAAAATATTTTTCCATAATGCCATCAGTGGAGGAAAAGCAACTAAGGCTGAGCCATAATTCAATATTATCATCTATCGTCTTTCAATTGTGTTGTATTTGCTTGAAACTTGAATATTCTTATGCCGTGTCATTGATGTTGCAGCGAATTCGGGGGACAACGCAACCACAGGAAGTGCCGCGGCCGGGAAGCGAACCTGTATCGCCCGCACCGCAGGAGACATCGCTAACCGCTCGACTGAAGGGTCAGACCCGCCAACCAGCGGCCAGCAGGTCTTCTTATCCATGCACGTTACACTACCCCCCTCCTTCGGGAAGCGCTTAAGCATATCAGCTCCTTCACGCCTCAGGGAGCCTACGCTTCCGATGGCCTTACCGCCGCTCCATCCCACTTCTGACACCATCACTAACCGCTAGACTAAGGGGTCAGACCCGCCAGCCAGCGGCCAACGTGTCTACTTATCCATGCACGTTACTATACAAATGCGTCCACTCTTAAAAAAAACAAAAACAGACTATAATCAAATTTGAACTTGTGACCAGTCAAACCTATAGTAACCGGTTACTTTCTTGCCCGGTGCGGGATTCGATACGAGGTGTACTGCACCACAAGGCGACGTCACTGACCGCTCGGCTAAAGGCTCAAACCCGTTAACCACGGGCTAACCTGTTTTATTAGTAGTTTACACTATCAAACGAGCCAATCAGACGGAGCCAGATTCTTGCAAGGTGAGGCAGGCGCTTTGAAAAGATCCCAGCCATGGTCGCCGCTCCGTTTACACCACAGCGGCCCTGCTAAACACCGACACGGCTCCCTTTGCGTTTTAACACAGTGCCACACGACGCCGTTTAAAATACGATCCGCATGCACGCCGATCCGCAGAAAGCCGCAGAACGCGCTGTAGTGTGCACGCCAGGCCAGTAGGTGGCGCTGAAACTTCGCAGAGATAACGGCACAAACGCCGCTCGGTAATCCGCCATTGTTAGTGTTGTCTTTTAAGGGCCTTTTAGGGGCTCTTAAGGGCCGTTTCCCACGGCAACGTCCTCAACATAAAAGGGTCAAGTGTTGCTGCGTTTTGGCCGTTCGTTCAGAGGACAGCGGCGTTCTGGGGGCCTGAAGACGTGAGCTGCTGAAACCCGGTTCCAGAGGGAAATCTCTTGAGAACGCGACCCAACGTCGCCGTGAAAACCAGCAAAACCGGTTTCTATGGACACGGTGACGTCACGGCTCCACGTCGCACATTCAGTCGAATGCCCATGCGCAAGAAGACGACATTAACAATGGCGGCTTGGCATGACGGACTCGCATGATTCCCAGTCGACGTTTTCCTGGAGTTTTGATGCTTTATACTCCAAGGTCACTCGGACTCCACTTCCTCGTCCGTCCGGACGACATTATCTGTCTTCCAGCGTACACCCGCCATCGTCTGTTGGATGACTCACCGCGCTGACAAGAATGCGTTTGTGCGCACGCGCGTGGTGTTGTCGGGGTCCACCGGAAAGTCTGTCAACTACAAAGTTTCACCGCCGTCTACTGGCCTGGCGTGCACACTGCAGCGCTTTCTGCGGATCCGTGTGCATGCGGATCGTATTCAAAACGACGTCGTCTGAACGCGGCACTATTCTAAAACGCAAATGAAAAACTTTACGTTTTTAGCAAGACCGTTGTGGTGTAAACGTAGCCTTGAACTCATTCATGCATTCATCTTCAGCCGCTTCTCCGGGGTCGGGTCGCGGTAGCAGCAAGCTAAGTAGGGCACTCCAGACGTCCCTCTCCCCAGCAACACCCTCCAGCTCCTCCTGGGGATCCCAAGGCGTTCCCAGGCCAGACTGAACATGTAGTCCCTCCAGCGAGTTCTGGGTCTACCCCGGGGTCTCCTCCCAGTTGGCCGTGCCCGGTAAACCTCCAAAGGAAGGTGCCCAGGAGGCATCCTGATCAGATGCCCGAACCACCTCAACTGGCTCCTTTCGACGTGAAGGAGCAGCGGCTCTACTCCGAGCTCCTCACCCTATCTCTGGGGCTGAGCTCAGACACCCTACGGAGGAAACTCATTTCAGCCACTTGTATCCACGATCTCACCCTTTCGGTCACCACCCAAAGCTCATGACCATAGGGGAGGGTTGGAACCAAGACTGACTGGTACACTGAGAGCTTTGTCTCCCGGCTCAGCTCCCTCTTCACCATAACGGTCCGGTACTGTCATTAGTGCTGCTGCTGCACCAATCCGCCTGTCAGTCTCCCGCTCCATCCTACCCTCACTCGGGAACAAGACCCCGAGATACTTGAACTGCTTCACTTGAGGCAGCAACCCGTCCCCAACCGGGAGGGAGCAATCCACCATTATGCGGTAGAGAACCATGGCCTCAGACCTGGAGGCGCTGACTCTCATCGCCTCGTTCACGCCTTGAACTCGTGACCAGTCCAAACTATCAAACGGGCCAATCAGACGCAGGCAGTCTCGCGGCGTGAGGCAGGCGCGTTTTAAAGACCACAGCCATTGTTATCGCTCTCCTATCAGCTGCACGCGCATGGCGGTGACATGCCCCGGCATGCACCGCTCATCCTACAGAACGCGGAGAGACGCCCGCCGTGTTGGTTATCTTGTGTCCTTCTTAAGAGACAGTGGGGGGGGGAATAACTAACTAACCAAGCCTACATTTAGGTAGGACGGGTGGTGTGCGATGCAGCCAACACCAGTACATGCTGGTCACTTCATGCTGCAGGTCTTTGATTCAAAATAAGACGCTATCGTGGCTTTATGTGACATGCCTTCAAATCCAGATGAATGTGCGTATTGGCCAACTGGGACACCCTGGGTTGCTGGGATTTGTAGCACAAACGTCGACACCGGACAGTTGTGTGACTGCAGGCTTGATTTGTCCACAGTCACGAGAGACATTTGGCAGCCTTGCATATAAATCTGCAGTGTGCATGAAAACGGGTAAAACAACAAAACACAACACAACAAAACAAAAGAAGCTGTACACGTACTGAACGGTGCAACCCCTGGTAGCCAATATTAACGGCCAGGTATGTGTTGCCTCCAACTTACGTAACTTCTTCCACATGGCGTGATGACAGGCGACGAATCCTTTCCGTATGGCCGAACACACGTCCGCGTCGCACCGGGACCAGAACCCGCGCTGCTTCTTGATGAACTCCCACAGCCAGAGCCGCGCAAACTGAGCCGCCTCCCGCCCCCCGTGGCCGTCGAACACGGCGAAGAAAGCCACCGAGCGGCGGGGACGGCTTCCGGTCTCCGCGGCGCACCGAGCCGGCGACCGGGTGCCCTCCTCCGGGAGGGACGCTGCAGCCGCCGTGGGCCGGCCGTCGCTCGGCGTGAGGTGCGCGGATGTAGCCGCCGGCAGCGGAGGATCCGACACTTCTGCAGGCGGGCCGCCGCCGCCGGTGGCGCCAGAGCCGGGCTGAGCGGCGCCAGAGCCAGTGGCGGCAGAGCCGGGCTGAGCGGCGCCAGAGCCGGTGGCGCCAGAGCCGGGCTGAGCGGCGCCAGAGCCGGCGCCAGAGCCGGGCTGAGCGGCGCCTCCGCCGTCTTTCCAGCCGTCCGTCCCGGGCGCCTCTTCCCCCGGCTCGGGCTCCACTACGACATCGGTGACATCCTCCATGTACTTCCTTCCTCCTTGGTCGGCGAACACGCTCACTCGAATCAACAATTCGTTCTCCATGGCTGACCGAGCGGGGTGTTCCTGCGGGCTCTCCTCCGGTATGGCCACCACCTAAAATAGCAACTTAAGTAGTTAAGTTTACTTTGCTGTGTTGTTGCGTCCGGCCTTTGTTTACGTTAAGTCTAGTAGGCATGCTCCAACGCGCTGACGTCAGAGCTGCAGCCTCTATGTACGTAAACGGACTTCCTGGGAGATTGTGTGTGTGTGTTTATGCATACGTTTATTACCACAGGGTTAAAGAACAAATAACGTCCCACCCAGAGGAATCGTCAAGTCGGTGTTATTTGTATAGCCCAATATCACCAATTATAAATTTGCCTCAAGGGGCTTTACAGCAACACAACATCCTGTCTGTCCTTAGACCCTCTCGTCGGACAAGGAACTCCCTAAAAAAACCTTAACAGGGAGAAAGAAATAGGAAGAAACCTCAGGGAGAGCAGCAGAGGAGGGATCTCTCTCCCAAGAGGGACAACGTGCAACGCAACACCAAAATTACAAACAAATAATGAAAAAACATATATGTAATGCAATACTAATACAACCTTAAATCAAATTGTAATGGAAACCAACCCAATGTCCTACTTTTCTAGACCCCAAACCATGCACTGATGACACATAACAGTACATATTCCTCGGACACGGTAGCAGACAGATATCACAGGTTGATCTTCGGTGTACAACTGGGTCTTGAGAAGGATCGAAACAACTAGCTGTGACTAAAAGGATGGAGGTAGGGGGAAAAAGGTGAAATTCACCCCACATTAAAGGTCACTTGGCTGCAAAGAGCAAGGATGCATGTTAGCAGTGCAATGTTACACAATATGTACACAACCAACAGTAATCCATCCATCATCCAAACCGCCATTCCTGCTCTCCAGGTCGCGGGAATGCTGGAGCCTACATCCCAGCAGTCATTGGGTGGCAGGCAGAGAGACACCCTGGACAGGCCACCAGGCCATCCAGCACCACCATTTAAGTAGGATCTAGCATGGTTGGGGATTCAATGAAGGAAGGCTCTGAGTTTATTGTGGTCCCCCTTTCTAGTTTGATTCTAGAGTTTTTCAGTGGCTTTCAGGGTCATCTGGGGGTTCTCTGTGCTAGAATGTGGAAACCCAGAGAAAAGGACATTGCAGTAGTTAAGTCTGGACAAAACAATTACAGAAATAAAGGTATTGACGCCGGCAATTGGTAGGATAGTTTGGATTTTAGCAAAGTTACGTTATATGACTGTTATGCCACTGTGTTGTTTATAAGGGTGGGGTACCTGCAGTCAGGTGAGACTGAAGAGGTCACTTAGATGATGATGAAACCTTTCTCTCAATAAACGTTGTGTCCAGATGAACTGATTCAACCTTCTTTGATTTGTGTGTGTGTGTGTGTGTGTGTCTGTGTGTGTGTGTGTGTGTGTGTGTGTGTGTGTCACCACCCCCTCTAATCAGAGTCTGATACCAACCAATCACTTGTGTGCAACTTGCACAGACTCCCCCCAAAAGATCTTCTTTCTGTGCGTTTTTAAAGGAGAGAAAGGGGTGGGGCACACTGATACTGTGGGGTCATGTTACTCTAAGCTATCAATAAACAATCATTCTACCAATGTAACGCTGATCACGCATGTGAGCTGTCGCCTGGGCTGCTGAATCACCGCATGAGTAGGATGGACTGAGGGATTTATGTACCCGATGTACAGATTGCTCCTTGTTTTTTTTTCCAAGTTGTTTGTGTGTGGCTGAGCACAGAAGCCAAAGGGAAAGTCTTTTTTATATGAAATATAAGCCATCAAACATCCCGACTTGTTGACCGAGTCCACTCACTGCACAAAACCCAATATTTGCACTGTCTTCTTCTTTCGGCTTGTTCCCTGTTTCCCAGGGGTCACCACAGCGGATTTGATAGTTTCCATGGGTACCCTGTGAGGGCACAGCACCGATGGTGGTCGTTGTGAAGCCGGGCCTCGACCGATCCAGTATGGTCTTGTCAATCCGCGTAATGATTTTAATATTTGCACTGTCTGCCTTGCTTTTTGGTCTCTCTCTCAGTTCAAATTCAAATTCAAATTCAGTTGGCTTTGTTGGCATGACGTAACACTGTACATATTGCCAAAGCATGGGAATAAGCATTGAAAAAGCTCAACATTAACTGGAAAACATTATTGAAAACAAACACACAGCACAGCAAAGACACACAGCACAGCAAAGAAAGATAGTACCAAACCAAACCAATATACTGTCATCAAACAGAGCAGCAACAACGTGTATCAGGTGAACGTGTGTCTTTGTCTGTCCCCCTCTGTCTGTCAGTCTGTCTGTCTGTCTCTGTCTGCTCCCCCCCGTCTGTCTCTGTCTGTCTGTCTGTGTGTCTCTGTCTGTCTGTCTGTCTGTCTGTCTCTGTCTGCCCCCCCCCGTCTGTCTCTGTCTGTCTGTCTGTCTGTCTGTCTGTCTGTCTGCCCCCCCGTCTGTCTGTCTCTGTCTGCCCCCCCGTCTGTCTCTGTCTGTCTGTCTGTCTGTGTGTCTCTGTCTGTCTGTCTGTCTGTCTGTCTGCCCCCCCGTCTGTCTGTCTCTGTCTGCCCCCCCCGTCTGTCTGTCTCTGTCTGCCCCCCCCGTCTGTCTCTGTCTGTCTGTCTCTGTCTGTCTCTGTCTGCCCCCCCGTCTGTCTGTCTGTCTGTCTGTCTGTCTCTGTCTGTCTGTCTGCCCCCCCCCATCTGTCTGTCTCTGTCTGCCCCCCCCGTCTGTCTGTCTGTCTCTGTCTGCCCCCCCCCCCGTCTGTCTGTCTGTCTCTGTCTGCCCCCCCGTCTGTCTGTCTGTCTGTCTGTGTCTCGCTCTCTCGCTTTCTCTTGAACACCAACAAGTGTCACTAGCTGACTTCCATCGGCTGTGCAAGATGCAAACAAAATAGGCAAGTAATGGTAAAAATGTAGTAAAGGCTGAGAAAAAAAGACTAGACTGGATTGGCTTAGTACACTGGGAGAATATATACGATTTTCCTTTTTTATTTGCTCATATCAATGTTATTTTGTAGTGCATCATGTGTGACAAGAGAAATCTTGATAAAATCTCATCAAACGGGAGTCAGTGGCCCAACACATCTAGCAGGGCTCACTGACCGTCTGCCGTCATGGAAATGACCGAGAATCCCTCGGAAAAACAAACGCTGAAATAAATGAGATGGGAGCAGTTTTGCCCCTGTGTGTTATTTATTTCTGCCCCGGTGACCTGTCCTCCAGTGAGAGGGATCGATAACCCCAGAAGGTGGTGGCCTTTTGGGGGGCTCCGCTTGACAGTTGCCTGTTTCTCTCGCGATATCTGCTGCGTCTAATCGGAGCCGTTCGGGATGACGGAGGAACGGCGATGAGGGAGAAAGATGTGAGTCGATCGCTACGTTGCCAGCTTGCTGAAATCCGGGGGGAAGGGAAGCCGTCCACACTCGCAACGCTGACCGTGTAGTGTATGCGGCGTCGCGGAAGAGGCGCTTTATTCGCGTTAAGGCAGCGAATGTGGTGAGAGTCGGAGGGGGGCTGTCGCTGCTGGGCTTTGGAGAGGGGAAACAACATGGCGGCGGTAGAGCTGGAGTGGATCCCGGAGACGCTGTACAACACCGCTATCTCGGCCGTGGTGGACAACTACAGCAGGGCGAGGAGGGACATACGCTCGCTGCCGGAGAACATACAGTTCGACGTCTACTACAAGGTGAGTGTCCAGCCCCGCACGTCCAGCCACAACACGGCCCGAGGTCGGCTCGGCTGAAGACGGCGTCCGTCACACAGGGACGCTGGAAGATCGGATGCTAAGCTAAGCTAAGCTAAGCTAGCCAGGCTCAGGGGTTCATAACCGGGCTGACCGACGACGCTGACGGGTCACGTCCCCAGATTCCCAAGTAACGTTTAGTTTGTTAAACCGTCCGAGCAAACAGAACCTCGGGTGTTCCGTTCGGCCACGTTTCTGACGTCTGTCCGTTAAAAGCGCTCGCGCGGACCCCTTATGTAACGGGTTAGTGGTGGAGACGGCGGAGGGTTCGGGGGGGGCTTGTAGCTGCGATGTGGGTTCGGTGAGTAATCGACGGTCCGACATCGCCGACCGGGATCCGGACCGGGGACACAGCCGAGGCGACCCCCCCCCGACAGACACGTCTTGTGTACGCCCTCGCTGACACGTTCCCACCCTCGCCGACACGTTCCCGAACTATCTGGGGACCGACGATTACAGTGACCTAGTTTCACCTGTTTGATGACCCGTGGTTATGGCGGCTGCCCTGTTTGTCAAATCCAGGATACAGACCGCTGTTCAGATCTGGGGCCAAATACTGTCCTACTACAGTACGCACAGAAGCGTTTAACCAGCACCGTTTTCCATGCGAACCTCAACATTTCTGAAACTCCAGCACAGCCCGGGGGAATATGTGTACCTGTATGCATCTCGGGGTCCAGCCTTGATATACTCGTTTGGTGAAAAAGAACCTATGGCAATCAGAATTGGGGGACTTTAATGTCGAGTTTTATTCATTGACTGTAGGCTTGTATGGGGACACAGTGTTTGAGTTTGAAAAAATAAATACTGAGCAAGAGAGAGAGAGCATAACACCAACTATTCTGTCAGTTAAATTCAGGTTCCAGCCTGAGTAAACAAGTTTTTCACCCAACGCAAACACAATTGGGAAATTGGAATATTGCCCTCATGAATAGGTATCTTATACTGTCTGCTGTAAGCTGTAAAGATATTATTAAAGCTCCCCAATAAAGTCTATTAAGATGATGATGAACGGCTTATGCGCTACTGTCGACTTCTGAATGCCGTGCTTTTGACACTGTTTACCAAATTGGACCAAGTGTTGACATGGGTCTTGCAGAGAAACCATGCCATCCCAGTCCATCCAGAGGGTTTTCACCACTCTTTGGTTTCTTCTGTTGAGAGTTGTTTTCCAGAGAACTTGCAGACAGGTCAGATATACCACCCCCATCCACTTTGATCCAGATCATGCCCATGGTGTGGGATGGCATAATTTGTTGAAATGAAAAATAAATCAGGTTCCCTTGCACCAGTGATACTCAATCATGTGTTATAAAGGGCCGTGTGTACACTACACCACCCGATTTCATTGATTAACACATCTTCAACCAGACAGGGGAGGACTAGGCTAATAAGTGACATTTTCTGGTGAAACGTTATGTTGAAATGAAAGTCCTACATACAAATAGCCCTCCATGGCCCACGATTAAGTATCACTGCCTATATCCGGTGCTATAGGTGGGCTTTGGGGTGCCAGAACTGCCTATACAGAGCTTCTGCGCTGGCTCAGAGTTTGCATGATGCAAAGAGCTCCACCTTTGTGGCATTTATAATTTTTCTATGTTTCAATTTCCACATCATTCATTTTCTTAAGTCTATAATCATCCCTATGGCTGCACCTGCTGTTCAGTGTAACACTTGTGCTTTGTCTAAATTAATATACTTTTATCCAGTCAGATTTTTTTCTGTGTTGTCACAGCGTTGTAAGATGGCAACAGATGTACTCTTAAGCCCCTCCCCTTCAGTTCAGGGATGGTCGTTCCCTCTTCACATAGATGGCAAGAGGGAGACGAAGAGGGAATGACCATCCCTGAACCGAGGGGGGGGGGGCATTGGGAGTGTACATCTGTCACCATTTTACAATGCTGTGATTGCAAACATTCCCAAATCCTCTGTGAATAGTACACATGGCCGTTGAAACTAGTTAATGGTCATGGCAGTTTGCATATGAAACCGATTGTTGTTTTGGGTGGTTATGCCACTGCATTGTTTATGAGGGTGGGGACACCTGCAGTCAGTGAAGAGGTCACTTGGATGAGTGATGAAACGTATGTCAACAAACATGTCCAGATGAACTGATTCAACTTTCTTTGATTTTCTTACCTGGATAACTGAGCATGCATAATGACAAGTACACACAAAGTTTTGCGCATCTGGCTGCTGGTCTACATGAATAAGGGAAAGCATCAAAAGGTCCTGTTTGGTGAATTGTCAGCCTTGATTGCTGTCATAGTCAGGCTTAATGGAATCTACTGTGTTCTTTGGGTAGTGGGCTGTGTTTGCCCAGATGTCTTTTTGAAACTAAAAAGTTCTGTTGTAACTGTATTATACCATAAAACATTTTACCACATGATTTTGAAAGACAGACTTTTTATAACCAAGACACAACTATGTTCACATTGGTGAGAAGTGACTTCTGTCTTGCTACCCGACCTACCCTACCCCACAGTCCAGATCTGTTGACAACATGAAAAATGTTGAACATGCATGGACTCCACCTAACCCGCAGTTTTAAGGCTGTCCTTGGCTGCTGTAATGCAGTAAATACAATAAACTATAAAAGAATATACAGTTGTATGCAAACATTTGGGAACCCCTGGTCAAACTGCATATTTTCCTTAATGTTACGGTGAAATGAAGTCAATCTCTGAAATATACAAATTAAAAATGGCATATTCCTGCATAACTGGATGCATTATTACTATTTATTTGCTAAATTTACAAGATTAAAGAAATAGAAGTGTAAATGTGGCATGTAAAAAGGTTTAGGCACCCTGTAACTTGGTACAACACTTGGTCAGAAATCACATCTTTAAAAAAATATGAATAAGTGAAGAAACTGCAGAAGATGAAAAATACTCAGCCTTCTAACCTCTCAGGATGTTGTGCTTACCTGCAACAATAAACAGAATAAACATAATCAAATGTCAGTTGGCAAAGGCTATAAAAAGGTGTCTAAACACTTTCAGCTTTTAACTTGTTCAGTCAGAAACATCATTAAGAAACTGAAGTTAAAAGGAACTGTTTTAGTCGAGGCAAGATCTAGATCAGGGATGGCTAACCATGTGCCATGGAGACCATGTGGATGCAGGTTTTCATTCCAGCCGGACTCCACGCCAGCCGATTTCACTGATTCATTCTTCCTCTTTGGTCGAAGGGTTGCTAATCAGTGAAATCAGATGGTGTGGAGTCCAGCTGGAATGAAAACCTGCATACACATGGCTCTCCATGGCACATGGTTAGCCACCCCTGATCTACAGGACCAAGACAAAGCAAATCTTTTTGAAACAGTTATGTTGACTGATGAGTTAAAAATAGCTATTTTTGACCTCAAACCCCTAGATGCAGTTGGAGAAAAACAGGTGAAACATTTTAAGAAAAGATCTCCGTACTACTGGGGTAACCACTGGGGTAGTCTATTATAAATGTGTGGTTGGGCAGCAGCCAGTGGCAAAGGAAATATGCAGGTGGATGGAAGGATGGAGTCAGCGTGATAATCAGCGAATGCCCATATGTAATGATGGTATTAAACCTGAATAGAGATTGGATATTTCAGCAGTAGAGTGATAGAATATGTACCTCTAACTCAACTGTGTACACATATACAGGAACAAAAAAATAGGATTGGAATGGCTGTCACTGTTCCCAGACATAAATATTATTGAAACTCTTTAGGGAGATCTTAGAGATGCAGTGCGTACGAGACGACCTAATAATATTCGTGAACTAAGAGTCATGTTGGAAATAATAGACTATAAACTGGCTATAGCAAGCTGTGATTTCTGCAAAAGATGTTTATCTTACTGACAAAGTGCCTAAACTTTTGCACGTTTACCATTTCATTTTTTTTCCCCTCAGTCTGTTAAATCCATTAAATAAATGGCACGCGTGCTTTAAAATAAGCAGTAATATGTCCTGCTTTACTTTGAATCTTAGAGGTTGTGTTAATTCTTCTCAAGAGATTTAGCAAAACGTGCAGCTTTGAATGGGGGGCCCCAAGTTTTTGCATAAAACTGTACTGGATTTTGATATGCTTAAAGCATATGGTAGTTGTAAGTGCTCAGAAATCCCTGAAAACTTAACAAACACGCAGCTGAGAGAGAGAAAGATAAAACTCTGAGAACATTATGCAGCATCTGCCGAAAAGGCACATGTAGAGGCAGTGAAAATACCAACTTGCAGCTCAGCACATTTTGATGACCTGCCAGACATCAGCAGATTGCTTTGTTTGATCATCTGAATGTCCCAGCATCTGCTGAAGCCCCCATTTCAAACAAATTCATAATTAACTTGTCACTCGTAGTCCATTTTTATTGTATATTTTACACGATTTCAGATGTTTCAAGATGTTAGCTATGTTTTGTTTTTTAGTTTTAAAACCATTTATTGTGAAACTTTTTCAACTTTTTCTGTTAAGCATGAACTATGCTCATTGTGGAGCTAAAAACACTTTAAGAGATGATCACTGCCCTATACTTTTTAACAATTAGATTGCGGCTTGGACTCATTTATTTATTTATTTTTGGCTTGAGTGTTTTCTTGTTTACGTTATTGTTAAGAAGTGTATCTGGCCTTGCATTCGGGCGACCTGAAAACAAAACACTGCTAGAGCCGAATGTTACACAGTACCGCAAATGAACCGAAATTGTAGTCTGTAAAGTCTGAGGTAAATCTTACATAACAAAATCTGTAGGCCTTTGAACCGCGGGGCAAATCTTTTCAATAATAGCAACCAAGCTAATGCTTAAACAAAACGGAATTCCTTTTATAGCAAATAGCATTTAGATAACTATTGTAGTCTAGCAAAAATTTACAATCAATAAAGGAATGCTACCTGCAAAATGTAACTGGAGAAGACAAGTCAACCGTATTGTTCTATAAGACAAAGGGAGTCCCCATTCTAAACTTATTAAGCCCCCCACCCCCTCCTTTCTCTTTCAGCTTTACCAGCAGGGCCGTCTCTGCCAGCTGGGAGGAGAGTTCTGTGAGCTGGAGGTCTTTGCTAAAGTCCTACGCGCCTCAGACAAAAGGTGAGAACACAATGGGGTTGAGCCTCCTGTGAAACCACCAACATTGTTGGCAAAATGTAATCCTAAAGAGGCCCTGAATGCCTCTGCTCGCTGCTGATAGGTGGACAAGATAGTTCAAATCAACAGATTTGGT
This sequence comes from Lampris megalopsis, assembly GCA_022114975.2. Lineage (NCBI taxonomy): Eukaryota > Metazoa > Chordata > Actinopteri > Lampriformes > Lampridae > Lampris > Lampris megalopsis. Next base: position 1,810,657 of record JAJHIY020001109.1, read on the forward strand.
CAATCTCATTTTCTGGAAGAGCAAAAGACTGTCAGTATGCAATGACAAGAGTTAAAGGTTTGTCTCTTGCCACTGCTGTTTAGTACGCTAAAGTGCGTTGTTGATGCCTTTTCAGTAATGTGATCAGCACAGTGTGTTGTGGCCTTTAGCCTAGATCGATGGCTTTTTTAAGAGCCCATATTTGGTATGCAAAATGGAATTTAAAGTCTCTTAAGTTTATACTATTTCTTAGAAATATTGAAATATCCATCCATTATCTGAACCACTTATCCTGCGACTCGGGGATGCTGGAGTCTATTCCGGCAGTCATTGGGCGGCAGGCAGGGTGACACCCTGGGCAGGCCGCCAGTCCATCACAGGGCCAAAAAAATATTAATATAGTGATTAAGAAACCATCAAGTATAGAATTGAAGATTTTATGATCCAGTGGCTTGCGCGTTCATGATAATCATGATCATCTTGCCTCTAGTAGGCTATATCCTATGGACCGGTTGTTCAACTTTTATGTATAAACCATTGCAAATGTATCCATACCACAGGCAAAAATGCAATCTGTGGTGATATCACTGTTGATTGTGGTGTGACAGCCCTTGAAATTAATATGTCCAAAGTCTCCAACTTATAGCTTTACCTTCAATTTGAGGATTTTTTTTATTAATAGGATTGAGTGTTTCGATCACAGGCAGACTAGCATTAGTTAGTTGCCCTGTGGTTATAATTCTGTATAGTTGAGTAGTGTGGTGTTACCACCATGATGTAATTGATTAGGTTTGCATTTCAGTGGCGTGGATTCTCTGTTTAGCCTGACCCTTACCATATTCTCTTCACTTTAGACACCTCCTGCACCACTGCTTCCAGGCCCTGATGGATCATGGGGTGAAAGTGGCTTCAGTTTTGGCCAACTCCTTCAGCCGGCGTTGCTCCTACATTTCAGAATCTGATGCCCATGTCAAAGAGAAGGCCATCCAGTTTGGCTTTGTGCTAGGTAAATGGCTGAGGGAAATAATGGTAATCTCTGCAATCACTAAAACAAGTATAATGATATTTGAGTGCGTTCTATTAAAAATAAACTTAAAATTGCTTCATAAGCTTTGATTTTTTTTTTCTTACATATGTTTGGATTTTTTTTATTATTATTTTTTTTTCATTTTGAGTTAGCTGAAATAATCTGATGTTTGCATACTAGGTGGCTTCCTGTCTGATGCGGGCTGGTATGGAGATGCAGAAAAGGTGTTTCTGTCATGCCTGCAGCTCTGCACTCTCCACAATGAGGTCCTGCATTGGTATCGTGCTGTCGAATGCTGTGTCAGGTCAGTCTGAAGAATTTGTTCCTGTCTATGAAGTCTGCAAAAAATACCCACATTTTACTAGAGACAATTGACCACATTTAGCTGTTTTTTTCCCCCCTTGAACATTGCAATCAGATGATGAACAGAGAATATCAAGGCCTTTACATTATTTCATTTGTTCATTTCCAATATTCTCATAGCTACTGAGGGCGTTTTCATATTAGGTATGATTGCTTTGTACCATGCCTGAGTACAATTGCCCTCTCCACTCCCCGCCGCTCAGCTTTCACATTAGTAATTTTGTTCCGTACCCGAGCACACTTGCATATCTACTTGCGCCTCAGGTTAAGAGTCTGGGTGTCATCCTGGACAGCACATTATCTTTTGAAGCTCACATCAACAATGTTACTCGGTCTGCATACTTCCACCTTTGCAGTATTAATCGTCTTCGCCCATCACTTACTACTGCAATTCTATCTTCTTTGGTCTTACCCTCAAGTGTCTTCATAAACTTCAGTTGGTCCAGAATCCAGCTGCCCGTATCATTACCAGAACTCCTTCCATAGATCATATCACTCCTGTTCTTCAGCAACTCCATTGGCTCCCTGTTAAATACCGTATTGACTTCAAGATCCTGCTCCTCACCTTTAAGGCCCTTAATAACCTAGCTCCTTCGTATCGTTCCGAACTCCTTCATATCCACACACCCTCCTGAACTCCTCTGCTCTCCACCTCACTACACCATTGGCCCGCTTGACTACTATGGGGTCTACAGCCTTCAGTCATTCTGCCCCCTGCCTATGGAACTCTCTCCCACAAGACATTCACAACATTTGCTCTCTTTCAGCCTTCACATCCCATCTCAAAATGCACCTTTTCAGACTGGCATATTCAGTCTGATCCACGCTTCTTTCAGTTTTGTGCAGATGTTTATTTTATACTTAACTGTTGTGTTAACTTTCTATTGTCTACCCTGCTTTGTTTTAATGTTATGCTGTGTGATACAGTGCTGCTTGTTTTTTACTGTTTATGTTTAGCGGCACAGTGGTTAGCGCAGGCACCTCACAGCATGAAGGTTCTGGGTTCGAGCCCCGGGGTAGTCCAAACTTGGGGGTCATCCCGGGTTGTCCTCTGTGTGGAGTTTGCATGTTCTCCTTGTGTCTGCGTGGGTTTCCTCTGGGTGCTCCGGTTTCCTCCCACAGTTCAAAGACATGTAGGTCAGGTGAATCGGCCATATTAAATTGTTCCTAGGTATGAATGTGTGTGTATGTGTGTCGGTCCTGTGAGATGGTCTGGCGGCCTGTCCAGGGTGTCTCCCGCCTGCCGCCCAATGACTGCTGGGATAGGCTCCAGAATCCCACGACCCTGAGAGCAGGATAAGCGGTTCGGATAATGGATGGATGGATGGATGTTTATGTTTATTTAGATCCCCATTAGCTGTTACCCAAGGCTACAGCTACAGAACTGTGTTCTGTAATTGTCCTTGAGTGCTCTGAAAGGCGCCCACAAATAAAATGTATTATTATTATTATTACACACTCAGATACAGTAGGTGGCTGTATGCACCTAGTTGGTTTGCGATCTGCTAAACCCGAAGAAGCGTACACTTGCATCATCGACTACGCGACATTTGTTTATGTTGTCGCTCCAGTGTAGAAAAAGCATACAATGGAGTCAACCTTCTCACTATACAACCCTCTCACCTGCCTTCCTACTTTATCAGCTATGGCCGTGCAGTTCAGAGGATGAGATTGACACGTGTTGTGCGCATGCACAGATTTTGGAAGAGGCCATGTTTGAACAGAACAGTTGAATAGTTATGACGTCACATGGTAGTCCACTTCTGTGTTTTGGTACAGTAGTTTTCACACCTGATGCAAACCGTACCCGAGTACACATGAACCGTACTCGAGACCACCTTTTCAAGTGGACCTGTGCCCGGGTACAGTACACAGAGTACACACTAATCAAATGAATTGGATTTTGGGGTCAAGTGTATTCTGATCCAGGCCCAGGTCCCTGATGTGAAAGCCTCCTGAGAGAGCATTTGAGCCAGCTGTGATGTGAACAGCCAAACAAACACATCAGCGTTATTGAAAGATGGCAATTAAGATTTGTCAAAGATTTCTACAGGTTGAAATTTGCACTAGATTATTTAATATAATAATGAGCATTGAAATTGTTTTTCTCTTGGAATTGAATTATGTGGCCAGTAGTTGATTCTTTTTTTTTTCTTTTCAAAAACTGAAATGTTTTTCATTGTCTGAATTTTAGTATCTTGGTATTCAGTTTAAACTTGGATGAAAAACAATTTCAGTGTTACTTACTGTACAATTTTTTTCAAACTATTCAACTTTTCTATCAGACTTCTATCGCCGGCAGCCATACCAATATGTACCCTGGCTCTGCCGAATTAATGATGGAAGCTAAGCAGATGTGGGCTTGGCTAGTACTTGGATGGGAAACTTCCCAGGAAAACTGAGTTGCTGCTGGAAGTGGTGTTGGTGGGCCAGTAGGGGACAGTCTTCCCTCTGGCCCTAATAATAATAATAATAATAATAATAAAAAACGCATCAAAAAATCCCAGTGCAGTGACGGGGACCCTGTGCTGTTGGAGATGCCGTCCTTCGAATGTGACATTAAAACCGAGGTCCCGACTCACTGTGGTCATTAAAGATCCCATGGCACTTATCACAAAATGTATGGGGTCCCCTGGTGTCCTGGCAAAATTCCTAACTTGTTAGGGTGACCAGACATTCCAGTTTGTCCGGGATTGTCCCGGTTTCAAGGTGAGTGTCCCGAGTCTTGACAAATATCTGTAGAATAGTAAAATTTCCGGGTTTTCAACATCCATCCCCCATCATGTCTGGCGAGACAGACAAGCTTATGAGCGTGTGCATATGCGTGTGCGTGTGCACGCACGTGCGGTACACTTTTTAGGGTCCCGGTTTGGGATTTTGAAAATCTGGTCACCCTATAACCTGACTCTCTCCATCTGGCCACCTAATCTTCCCCCTGTGTTATTCGCTTAATGACTCCTCCCTCTCCACCTCAAACTGATGTGTGGTGAGTGTTCTGGTGCAAAATGGCTGCCATGCATCACCCAGGTGGGTGCTACACATTGGTGGTGGTTGAGGTGAGTTTCCTCCCTTCACTGTGAAGTGCTTTGGGTTTCTAGATGAAGTGCTATGTAAATGTAATCCATTCTGTTATTATTACTTGTCAAATGGAAGGTGACAGTAGTCATATTCACTCATTAGGCCTAGTATCAGTTGCCTCTTAAAGCACAACGTAGATCTTTTTGAGCTTCCAACTGCTGCAGTGTCCACTGTGTAATAACTGACCGGTCCTAAGCCCCGCAATTTCCCCTAGTGCTGCAATGATAGCTGAGCAACTGCTGCTAATCCCCATAACCTTAGTCGACTTTCCTGAGCACTGTGTGGTCAAGCAGTACTTGTCAGTGAGGTCATAGTAGATCCAGGATGGTTGAAAGGTGTGCTTGGAGAAAATGTAAAACTAACTCAATGTATCCTGATTATGTAAATGGAGCCACCTTTTTCATCCATTTCTATAACCAAAAATTAATTTGCCAAGATATGTGATTGGACGGTGGCACAGTGGTTAGCGTGGTCGCCTCACCGCAAGAAGGTTCTGGGTTCGAACCCCAGGGTTGTCCAACCGTGGGGGTCGTCCCAGGGCGTCCGGTGTGTGGAGTTCACCCCGTGTCTGCATGGGTTTCCCTCCAGATGTTCCGGTTTCCCCCACCATCAAAAAGACATGAAGGTCAGTTGAATCGGCCATACTAAATTGTCCCTAGGTGTGAATGTGTCGATCCTGTGATGGACTGATGACCTGTCTGGGGTGTCTCCCCGCCTGCTGCCCACTGACTGCTGGGATAGGCGCCAGCATCCCCACGACCCCGATTGGGATAAGCGGCTTGGATAATGGATTGATGGATGTGATCAGGCTGGCCCCTAATGGCTATCACAGCCATGTCTTTTTCACAATCGGCAGTCGAGTTATTTCATAGAAAAATGGAGAATGACTTAATGTTTGACTAAATATGACAAGAATTAGCCTACCTAGCTCCTCTGTTAGCCAGAGGATAATGTTAACAAAATATTTTGCGCCACACTTAATATTTTTTTTCAGCTTTAAAATTATAAGTCATTGGTCCTAGTTATATAAACTAGCTATAATTTAGATTAAAACTGGTAGATTTTTGTGTTTGAAAAAGGCTACGGTCCTGAGAAAGGCAAACCCATGCGTTTGATAAATTGTTAGCTTTGTGTTGAAGGTTGAGTGCGATTTTGAAGATGGCGGCGCTAATTCATGTTCACAGCAGCCTCACCCAGTACCGGTGTGTGTGTCTTTTGTCTTCGTTTGTTGGCTGGGAGAGCTGGTGCTGAATTGGCTGTGAGAGCTTGGTCTGCTGAGCTGTTGGCCCAGGGACCGCGGCCTTGCCCGGAGCTGCACCTAAGGAGGTAACACCGAGGGCGGTCTGACAGGACGCGGAAGCGGGGCAGGCTAAGCTAACTGCTTGCCCATGCAGACCGGCAGTTCCCATAACACTGAGGGCGGTCTGACAGGACGCGGAAGCGGGGCAGGCTAAGCTAACTGCTAGCCCATGCAGACCGGCAGTTCCCATAACACTGAGGGCGGTCTGACAGGACGCGGAAGCGGGGCAGGCTAAGCTAACTGCTTGCCCATGCAGACCGGCAGTTCTGATAACACCGAGGGCAGTCTGGTGGCGGCCTCACCTGGTGCTGACTGTGGTGTTTTTGATGTCGCCGTGTAGAGTGTGGGGAGGTGTGTCAAGGGTGTCTGGCTGGGAGAGCTGGCGCTGGATCGGCTGGGAGGGCTTGGTCTGCTTCGTCCAGTTGCCACAGGGACCATGGCCCCTGTCTGGAGCTGCACCCGAGGAGGAAACACAGAGTGCGGTCTGACAGGATGCGTAATTGGGGCAGGCTAGGCTAACTGGTAGCCCATGTAGACTGGCGGTTCCGACAGTCATCCTGGCTGGCGTTTGTTCCCTTGGACAGTGATTTTTTTCATTTTTTTTTTAGTTTGGATATTGAATATGTGTTCTTGTAGTGACAATGGTGAGGTGTGCGGTTGGAATGACAGATGGGTTCAAGATGGAGGTGGGATTACATCAAGGATCGGCTCTGAGCCCTTTCTTGTTTGCAATGGTGATAGACAGGTTGACGGACGAGATCAGGCAGGAGTCTCTGTGGATGATGATGTTTGTGGATGACATTGTGATCTGTAGGGAGAGTAGGGTGGAGGTTGAGGAGAGCCTGGAGCGGTGGAGGTATGCACTGGAGAGAAGAGGAATGAAAGTTAGTAGGAGCAAGACAGAATACCTATGCGTGAATGAGAGGGAGGACAGTGGAGTGGTGAGGATGCAAGGAGTAGAGGTGATAAAGGCATATGAGTTTAAATACTTGGGATCAACTGTCCAAAGTAACGGGGAGTGCAGAAGAGAGGTGAAGAAGATAGTGCAGGCAGGGTGGAGTGGGTGGAGAAGAGTGTCAGGAGTGATGTGTGACAGAAGGGTACCAGCAAGAGTTAAAGGGAAGGTTTACAAGATGGTAGTGAGACCAGCTATGTTATATGGTTTGGAGACAGTGGCACTGATGAAAAGACAGGAGATGGAGCTGGAGGTGGCAGAGGTGAAGATGTTAAGATTTTCATTGGGAGTGATGAAGAAGGACAGGATTAGGAATGATTACAAACCCCAATTCCAATGAAGTTGGGACGTTGTGTAAAACGTAAATAAAAACAGAATGCAATGATTTGCAAATCCTTTTCGACCTATATTCAATTGAATACACTACAAAGACAAGATATTTAATGTTCAAACTGATAAACTTTGTTTTGTTTTTTGTAAATATTCACTCATTTTGAATTTGATGCCTGCAACACGTTCCAAAAAGCTGGGACAGGGGCATGTTCACCACTGTGTTACACCACCTTTCCTTTTAACAACACTCAATAAGTGTTTGGGAACTGAGGACACTACTTGTTGAAGCTTTGTAGGTGGAATTCTTTCCCATTCTTGCTTGATGTACGACTTCAGTTGCTCAACAGTCCGGGGTCTCCGTTGTCGTATTTTGTGCTTCATAATGCGCCACACATGTTCAATGGGAGACAGGTCTGGACTGCAGGCAGGCCAGTCCAGTACCCGCACTCTTTTACTACGAAGCCCCGCTGGTGGAACACCTGCAGAATGTGGCTTGGCATTGTCTTGCTGAAATAAGCAGGGACGTCCCTGAAAAAGACGTCGCTTGGATGGCAGCATATGTTGCTCCAAAACCTGTATGTACCTTCAGCATTAATGGTGCCTTCCCAGATGTGCAAGTTACCCATGATGCCATGGGCACTAACACACCCCCCCCATACCATCACAGATGCTGGCTTTTGAGCTTTGTGCTGATAACAGTCTGGATGGTCCTTTTCCTCTTTAGCCCGGAGGACACCACGTCCATGATTTCCAGAAACAATGTGAAATGTGGACTCGTCAGACCACAGCACACTTTTCTACTTTGGGTCAGCCCATCTCAGACGAGCTCGGGCCAGAGAAGCCGGTGGTGTTTCTGGGTGGTGTTGATATCTGGCTTTGGCTTTGCATGGTAGAGTTTTAACTTGCACTTGTAGATGTAGCGACGAACCGTGTTAACTGACGATGGTAATATCCTTTACACAATGATGTCGGTTTATAATGCAGTGCCGCCTGAGGGGTCGAAGGTCACGGGCATTCAATGTTGGTTTTCGGCCTTGCCGCTTACGTGCAGAAATTTCTCGGGATTCTCTGAATCTTGTGATGATATTATGGACTGGAAATGATGAAATCCCTAAACTCCTTGCAGTTGTACGTTGAGAAACGTTGTTCTTAAACTGTTGGACTATTTGCTCACACAGTTGTTCACAAAGTGGTGAACCTCGCCCCATCCTTGCTTGTGAACTACTGAGCCTTTCAGGGATGCTCCTTTAATACCCAATCATGACACTCCCCTGTTTCCAGTGAACCTGTTCACCTGTGGAATGTTCCACACAGGTGGTTTTTGAGCATTCCTCAACTTTCCTAGTCTTTTGTTGCCCCTGTCCCAGCTTCTTTGGAACGTGTTGCAGGCATCAAATTCAAAATGAGTGAATATTTGCAAAAAACAATAAAGTTTATTAGTTGGAACATTAAATATCTTGTCTTTGTAGTGTATTCAATTGAATATAGGTTGAAAAGGATTTGCAAATCATTGCATTCTGTTTTTATTCACGTTTTACACAACGTCCCAACTTAATTGGAACTGGGGTTTGTATATTAGAGGGACCGCTCAGGTTGGACGGTTTGGAGACAAAGCAAGAGAGGCAAGATTGAGATGGTTTGGACATGTGTGGAGGAGAGATGCTGGGTATATTGGGAGAAGGATGCTGAATATGGAGCTGCCAGGCAAGAGGAGACGAGGAAGGCCAAAGAGGAGGTTTATGGATGTGGTGAGGGAGGACATGCGGGTGGCTGGTGTGACAGAGGAAGATGCAGAAGACAGGAAGAAATGGAAACCGTTGATCCGCTGTGGTGATCCCTAATGGGAGCAGCTGGTAGTAGTAGTTGTTGTTGTAGTAGTAGTAGTAGTGTTCTTGTAGTTCTTGAATGTGTTTTTGTCTGTATGCTGCACTGCTGTGGGCTGGGGGAAACAGCATTTCATTTCATTTCATGTGCGCAAGTACATGAGGTGAAATGGCAAAGTGTTCTGATTCCGTATTTACTTTGACTCTAGCTGGAGAAAAGGCTGAGCCAGCCGTGTGGAGTATTTTCATTTTCAAGATGAACGTAGACGAATTGGTTGAGTATTTCAGGACCCGGATGAGGAAAGACTCAGATATGTTATCTGCTGTAGCTGCCATCCGCATTTTGCTTGAGTTCCTCAAGAGAGACAAAGGAGAGACACTGCAAGGACTGAGAGAACCTGACATCAGCTACAGACTGCTTGACCTGCGTTTCATAAGTCTCATATCACTGGAATACAAGGATCTGTCATGCTGTAAAAAAAGTGATGGGTGCGAGGGGGGAGCTGTTTCTAGAGAAGATTTTACTGTTCAGAACTAAGGTGGCCAAGTTCTGCCACGCCTTCATGAAAGATGGTGTGAAAATCCTGACTCACTCTTACTCCAGAGTAGTCCTCAGAGTGCTGGGCCTGATGCAGTGGGGTCAGTGAATGCTGTCACTAAGTTGCTTCCTATTCTCATTTATAAAATCTGAAATTCTCCTCCCGCTGCCTTGATATTCAGCCAGCAGGCTTTTTAAAAATAAAAAAATTGTAATTGCATGGTCTCAGATCTTCTACAAATTGTCAACAAGTCTCTTCTCTCAGGTTTCTTCCCACAGGCCCTGAAAACTACAGTAATCAAGCCACTCTTAAAAGAATAATGTAGACACTTTACTGATGAACTATTTATAGGCCCATATCAAGCCTCCCATTTCTAGTAAATTCATTGAAAAAGTCATTTTCCAGCAGCTGAACAACTCCTTGACACTACAAAACTGTTTTGATGTCTTCCAGTCAGGATTTTGACCACACCACAGCACTAAGACTGCTCTTGTTAAGGTCTTTAATGACTACCGCCTAAACACAGAAAGTGGTAGAACCTCAGTCCTGGTGTTATTGAATGTCAGTGCTGCATTTGACACAGTCAACTACAACATATTACTAGACCTACTGGAAAACTGGGTGGGACTTTCTGGCACAGCACTAAACTGGTTTGAATCCTACATATAGGACAGGGACTACTTTGTGTCTATAGGTAATTACAAACCTGAGCTGACAAAATTGACCTGTGGAGTTCCTCAGGGCTTCATTCTAGGGCGGCACGGTGGCCCAGTGGTTATGTGTGTTTAGTTTGGGTATATGTGTTAGTTTGGATATATGTGTTTTTGTAGTTTTTGGGTGTGTTTTTGTCTTCATGTTGTACTGCTGCAGGCTGGGGGAAACAGCATTTCATTTCATTTCATGTAATGGAATGACAAATAAAATGTTCCTGATTATCACTTGGCAAAACTCTGCATGCAGAAATCTCCTCGATAAATCGTCAGAATACACGGCTGGCATGCAGCACAGACACAGTCAGTGCCATGTTTGTTCAGAATGTTAAATGTCAGCAACAGCATCATCTTGTACATGTAATTTGTTACAGTAAGAAAGTGAGGAACATCTGATGAACACATGTTTTCAAAGTAATTGTTAGAATAAGTACTCATGTTGGTACTCGGTATCGGCAAGTACCAAAATGTAAGTACTCATACTTGTACTTGGTCTGAAAAAAAGTTGTATCGGTGCATCCCCAATTCAAATGCATGCTGTTTTATAACATGTAAAATGCCTTATTTTATTTACTTCCTTCAGAACTTTTAGTGATTCCTCCAAAACCTGTTTAACACTTGTTTAACAGTTTTTTTTTTCAACTTTATTTATAGGTTTTATATTTTCCCCAAAAATACACACAAAAAAATCAAAAAACAAAACCCCCTCCGACCAAAGGAAAAAAAAACCAACAACAAGCAAGTCCGAGAAAAAGGAAAAACAAACAAACAAAATCATCAACTAAACATGTATGAAAAAAAGGGGGCTTTGTTTCTTACAGTTGGAACCACTCGATAGTCAGACACCTCGTGCTCAGTACTTATATGCACACAAACATGCACACATATACACACACACAGACATATATATATATATACAGTATATATACAGTATATGCACTTACTTATACACAAATAAAGACATGCATCCCCACACATCTCAGTACACATAGTATTTAAGTGCAGGCGGGCAGGCTCATCGACAGTAACACATGGATAAGGCGCTTCTTCCAGCTAAATCATCCCCAATTATTAAAGCATCACCCATTCTTAGTCCTGATACTTAGAATAAAAGGGTAGTTGCTGCAATTGGGGAGAAAGAGATGTATTCTGGTATTTCTAAAAAAGACAGAGCAAGAGTGAATTCTAGAAAGGCAAACCAGACATCCACACATGTCTGACGGGACTGACATCTGTTGTATCTGAGTTTTTGAACAGTTCTTGTCAGTTGTAGAGGTGTGTGTGTGTGTGTGTGTGTGTGTGTGTGTGTGCGTGCGTGCGTGTGCGTGTGTGCGTGTACGTGTTTAGCTATCCTTGTGCAGACCAAATGTCCACACAAGGATAGGAAAACCTGACAGCGCACATTTTGTGCGGATCTCTGAAAGGTCCGCACAAGGAAGAGGGTCTATTTTAGGGTTAGGAGCTGGTTTTAGGGTTACAGTTAGAATTAGGGTTAGGTTAATGTTAGGCATGTAGGTTGCATGGGTAAGGTTAGGGTTAAGGGCTAGGAAATGAATGTAGTCAATGAGGGGTCCGCACAAGGATAGTGAAACACGACTGTGTGTGTGTTTGTGTGTGTGGACCTTACTTTAGCTGCATTTAGAGGGCTCAGGATCTCATCGTTGTCAAAGCACTAGGCTGAAGTGAAGATGAGGTCTGTCTTCATAAACTAATGAAGTTAGCGTTATCGAAGTCGCTACACCAGCTCTTTCTGGCCAGTACACCGCCATCTTAGAATCGCTACTCTGCAAAGCAAACAATACATACAGCTTATTATAAATGGGTTAACTTATTGACATGTGCAGGTTATGTTTTACAATTTCCTCTGTATTTTGTGAAGCAGTGGTTCTCAAAGTGGGCTGCCAGAGGTCCTTCAGCAAATTGGAGGCAAGATGAGGAAAAATGCTGGGGGGAAAAAAATTCTTAATTTATATTATTATTACTATTATATTATTGCTATTATCATTATTATTATATGTATATTATTATAAAATCTTCCTCTTCTTTTGGCTGCTCCCGTTAAGGGTCGCCACAGTGGATCATCTGTTTCCACCTCATCCTGTCCTGTATAATTTAAAATAATATACAACTGTTACATATTGTGTTATATATAAGCCCACCCCCCCCACTAGTATGCTAGCGTCACTCGCAGACACACACACACACACACACACACACGTGCAATGTTGTTAAACTAAACTGACAAACAATGCTTATAATGGAAAACAGAAATATTGAATCTCATGGAATAACTGAAATACAAATGTAATGACTGCATTAATACAAGTAAGGAAATATATTCAGAAGTCTTTTTGTTTTTTTACATGTGCCGTAGTATTGTCAATGGGTTTTTAAAGACGTCTTGCAAAAGGGAGGCCCCAGCCAGAAGTTAATGCTATTTGGGGGGCCTTGGCATGGAAAATTTTGGGAATCCCTGTTGTAAAGAACCACTTCTGCTGCTGGAAAAACACAATCAAAGCTATTGTAGTTGTGTTCAATCTAGCATCTCAGTTCATCGGCCTAAAACACAGTACATGTTTAGTCAAAATACAGCTAACTTAGCATAAACTCTCTTTAATTCTGCAGGCTGCTCCATGTCCGCAATGGCAACTGTAAATACCACCTGGGGGAGGAGACCTTCAAGCTGGCCCAGTCCTACATGGATAAACTAGCCAAACATGGTCACCAGGCCAACAAGGCAGCACTGTATGGCGAGCTTTGTGCCTTGCTCTTTGCCAAAAGCCATTATGATGAGGTAGGCTTGAATGCAAGTCACTGAACTTTTGTTTTTAGTACATATATCTAAATAACAGGCGGCACGATGGTGCAGTGGTTAGTGCGGTTGCCTCACAGCAAGAAGGTCCTGGGTTACAGCCCCGGGGTGGTCCAACCTTGGGGGTCATCCTAAAGACATGTAGGTCAAGTGAATCGGGCGTACTAAATTGTCCCTAGGTATGAATGTATGTGTGTGTGTGTGTGTGTGTGTGTGTGTGTGTGTGTGTGCGCGCGCGCGCGCACGCGCCCTGTGATGGCCTGGCGGCCTGTCCAGGGTGTCTCCCCGCCTGCTGCCCAATGACTGCTGGGATAGGCTCCAGCATCCCCACGACCCTGAGAGCAGGATAAGCGGTTTGGATAAGGGATGGATGATGGATATAAATAAACAAATGTGGTTTACTCTGAAAGTCTTTAGATTTAATTGAGAAATGTACTATATTTGGGTGAGAAAATGTATTTCTAATGAGAAATATTACATGCAGAAACTGACAAATATTGAATTCATTTTAAATAATATATTTTCTTCATGTTGGCCATTTCTCCCAGGCATATAGATGGTGCATAGAGGCTATGAAAGAAATTACACCAGGGCTACCTGTTAAAGTAGTGGTGGATGTCCTCCGACAAGCCTCCAAGGTAACACGCCACACAAACATAATTAGATTATGGTATTATATTACAGGATGATAGACATGCTATTGGTGTATACCCCTAACGGGGGCAGCCGAAAGTAGTAGTAGTAGACATGCTGTTGTTGCATTGTCATTGATTTTGGATATTTTAATCGATTCAAGGGGGACATAGCAATTTATTTATCATAGTCAAGAATTCTCTTGGCCTTTTTTCCTTTTGTTATCTGAAGTTTGTTCCTAAGATAGTGAGGTATACATTTTACAGTGTTTGTGAAGAGTGACTGTACCTATCTTACCACTGTAGGCTTGTGTGGTAAAGAGGGAGTTCCGAAAAGCAGAACAGCTGATCAAACACGCAGTATTTCTAGCAAGGTAACAGCTAACTTCTGAGAAAGTCTTCTGCAAAATCAGCGAACGCTTCCTTTGACCTCTTCATCCCTGACTTTGATATTGTTTTGTTTTACAGAGAACATTTTGGACACAAGCATCCGAAATACTCTGACACACTGCTAGATTATGGGTTTTACTTACTAAATGTAGACAACATATGCCAGTCAGTTGCCATTTACCAGGTAAGTCTGGTCATGAATAAAAATATGTGGTTATGTCATTTATCGTGTAAAACCAGTATGATAAAAGAAGTATTGTAACCTTGTTAAATATCTGTTTTCAGACCTTGTTCAATATCTATTTCCTAACTTACTGTGAATAAAAGTCTTTGTTTTCTGTCTTGTCTGGCGACCTATCTGACTATGGCCAGACTGCCCTGGATATCCGACAGTCTGTATTTGGGGGGAAGAACATCCATGTTGCCACTGCTCATGAAGATCTGGCATATTCCTCCTATGTGCATCAGTACAGCTCTGGGAAATTTGACAATGCTCTGTGAGTAGGCCTGCTATGAAGCTCATTATTATAAGGCTCTTCTGCCAACTAATTACATTACTAATGTGACAACTCTCATGGTACAACAAGCATGAAACCGTCCAGACCCACAGCGCACCCGCTAAGTGTGAAGTCGATCGGATGGACAGTTGCTGGGAAAATCGATGGACGGAGACTCCTTCCATTTTAGTTAGATTATTATTATTCCGAGGAATTTTAAAAGCATCCCTCTCAGGTCATCCATGAGTGAGTGACCATAATTTGCATCCGTGGGTGTGCGAGTGAGTGACCACAATTTGTGAACGCGTCCTACTAAACATCTACTAAGTGTCCCTCGCAGGTCATCCATAAGTGAGTGACCACAATTTGTGTCCGTGAGTGAGTGAATAAGACCACAGTTTGCGACGCATTGCCCACGGCAGCAGTTATGAGGTTCCATGGGAAAAACACAAGACTGAGTCACACCCTGTAATGGTCTCATCTCTTGTTTTTACTGTATTGGCTTTCATGGTTGCATCATGGTATTTAGCTGCATGGTTGGAGGGCATGCTCTTGATACTTTCATGAAAGCAGTTTGTTAGTAGGCAAAAGGTAACATGAAGATGGAGCTCATGGCTGCGTCCCAGCTGAACTGGGACCTACACGAGGGGCACAGGCATTGATTCACAACTAACTGGCCTTCTGTCCTACACTCAATGATCCCGGTTCACTTTAACAACACAAGTATATAGCAGTGCTATTCTAAGAAAAGGCCTCCTTCTTTTCTTAGAATTGTTTATCCCGAACTGTTGACAGCAGTCATGTTACCAACCAAATTTGGGCCTCGTGCTCCGTTTGGGTCCGTTATTGTGTTTGTCCTTTCAGATTTCACGCAGAACGTGCCATAGACATCATAACTCACATTCTCCCTGAGGACCATCTGCTGCTGGCCTCCTCCAAGAGGGTCAAAGGTAAGTGAGGTTGCTTAGAGACATTGTGCTGTTGCCAGCTATGTACACAGGACAATGGAAAACATGAGGCCGACCAGCCTCTGAATATAACTACTGCATTTGTCTTGGAGACAGGGAGGACCTGATTTCTGCATTCTTGTATTTGTCGTAGTTAAGGCTGACCTGCTTTTGGCTAGTTTCCTCTGTTTACACTTTGTACTTTCTTCGAAATTTGCACTTGGTATATGCCCAGTTAAATTAACATAATATGTCTGTTAGGCATGTTATCGAACCCTCTTTCAAGTGTCAATGATTGGAAAGTATTCCTGATGAGTATCGATATAATTGCCAAAAGAAAAGAAAAAGAATATATATATATATAAAATATATGAAATATCGCATAAACTGGTTAAAATCAACTATAACAACAGCACCTAATCCTAATAAGAATGGTGACAAAATCTCATGTAATGCAAACATTTTATTGAAATAAATCAGCATCTATGTTACATTTTACCTCAGAAGTCATTTGCTATACCGTTTTAAGGCGACCCACTGATTCAGGAGAGGCATGCAGGGTGGTGGCAGAGCATAACGTTGTGTGCTCCCTAAATGTACTACATTACTGCATCAAAAAATACAGTTTCATTATCATTTTAAGGTATCGATGCCTCAAGAGTTTTTTGATATAACAATGCACCGAATGATATTGATATTTGATGACATCCTTAATGTCTGTGTCCTCTCAGTGGGTGTTAGTCGCTGAGTTTTAGTCATGTCCTCCCCATAATGTTAAAAAGGTGATTCAAGGACACTGTAAACACCAGTGATTTTCATATTTAATGTAATCAGCTGTGATTGACGTTATTGGGGTGCACGCCTGTTGGTGCCACAAATTCTCAGTGTGCTCTCACACCGTTTTTGCTACTTGACTTGGTAGTAAAGCCCAGTCAGAAGGCTAAAATATCCTTTGTTGCCACCCCCTCTCTTCCGTCAGCCCTGATCCTGGAGGAAATAGCGATTGACTGCCACAATAAGGAGACAGAGGAGCGCCTCCTGCAGGAGGCACACGACCTCCACTTATCCTCACTGCAGTTGGCAAAAAAAGCCTTTGGTGAATTCAATGTACAGACAGCCAAGCACTATGGCAATCTTGGACGTCTCTACCAGTCCATGAGGAAGTTCAAGGTTAGTGGTAAATAGAGAGAGTGTGTGTGTGTGTGTGTGTGTGTGTGTGTGTGTGTGTGTGTGTGTGTGTGTGTGTGTGTGTGCGTGTGTGCGTGTGTGCGTGTGTGTGTGTCGGCAGGGTTTGTGTGTCCAGCATTGTCAGCGTTGATGGACAGCATCATGCGCAGTTTGCTTGTAGATAGGCAGTGGATTAAGCTTGTCTGCCTCCACAGCGGGTTTACCTGGTATTGATCCTGTAGAGGCCTCCTCATATGGTTGTAAATCTGCAAGTGCCCCGTCAACACAACTGTCCAGTCATTTGTGAGGGACATTAGCACCAGCTCTTTTTAAACTTAATGTGCCTAAATGACTGTAAATGTGTTCCCTTGAGTATTGTACTTAACTCCAGTGTTTATCTGAGCTGGTGTTAAGGGGCAGGGGGAACACACTGATTTTCCAAAGTAAATGCTGGAGCCCTGGGGAAATTATGGAATTGACAGTTTACAACACAGACACATGGAAAATAGAGAAGAGATACATGACAAATGACAGATAAACACCAGATAAATGGTTTTATTGTTTACTGTTCAACAGACGATACTGCTTTATTATCTGTCTGACCTCTTGCTTTATTATCTGTCTGACCTCTTGCTTTTCTCTTAAGGGTTTCTTCTTGTTTTGGGGAGGGGGGTTGCTTTTTACAGTTGTGGCCACAGTGCACACAACATATGGCAAATTCATCAGCGCTCAGGTTGATTTGAATTACATGGAAATGAGTCGGTAACTCACCCTAAAATTACATAGGGAACGGAGGCCGTCGGCCAAGTGAAACGTGTAATATGCAGACAGCCCAAAGCTATAAGGTTAGGCAACTTAACTCTGACACACACTTCTGAAAAAAATACAATTCTCAAAAAAGGACTTGCCTTACATGCAATCATAATCTGGGATTATTTTAATATAAAGTAGTTAAGGTATCGACAAAAATGTCTCACCCCTAAATACGCCCAAAGGTGAAGTATCTTTCCTCCTACATATAGATGATGTATGTGGTGTGTAAGTCTGCTACATCTACTGTCCTTGGAGCAGCACAGGCCAAGAGCAGCACAGGCCAAGAGCAGTTAGGGAAAAAATTCAGTCAAAGGAATCAGGAACACTTGGTAATTTTATCTCATGTACTTGCACACACGAAGTGAAACGAAATATCGTTTCCCCCAGCCCACAGCAGTGCAACACAAAGACAAACATATCCAAGAACTACACGAACCCACACATCCACACTAACACACATCCAAACTAACACACACATCCACACTAACACACATATCTAAACTAACACACATATCCAAACTAAACAACAACAAAAAAAATCACCGGCCAAGGGAACGAACGCCAGCCAGGATGGCGGTCAGACTGGACATACATTAAAGAAAAGACCTCTTGCCTTGATATTCCAAAATGTTTGATTTTGGTCAAAAATAAATCAAGATAACCTGAAAGGACATTTCTGTCATGAGAATTTTTTCTGCTTAATCCCTCAAGTCTCGTAGTTTCTGAATTCTTTTTAATATCAGAAGGACTTTATTTTGAAGTATTGAAGTAACACAATGTGAAGATTCTGTGCCTTAGTTTCTCGCCATGTTTCATGAAGCTTCATGTGTCATTCCTTTAGTTTTCACTGATTTGGGAAAAGAATCATGGACATGAATAAGTTGCTACAGCGGATAACGGGCTTGTCAGTGTGTCTGTGTGCTTGTTTGTAAATGTATTTGTTTGTATGCATACATGATGCACCTTTTAGGGGTGTGCAGATACATCATTTGTGACTAATCGGTCTGTGTACGCTACATCTAGGAAGCAGAGGAGATGCACATCAAGGCCATCCAAATCAAGGAGCAACTTCTTGGCCAGGAGGACTACGAGGTGGCTTTGTCTGTGGGGCACCTGGCCTCCCTCTACAACTATGACATGAATCAGTACGAAGATGCAGAGAGACTGTACCTACGGTCCATTGCTATCGGTGAGGCATAATTTAGGCATAATCCCCAGTTAAGTGTTTCCAATTTGATGGTTATTGTTCTGCATAATCAGTAGCTATTATATAAAGCTGGATTAAGGGATATTTCTGATATTGTCAGTAAATCAAATGACTCCCTGTAATGGGAAAGGATCGCCTGAACAGTCAATTGCATTGAGAATCTACACCACACAATCTCCAGTTTTCCTTAACCAGAGAAAGGCTGTTCCTTCACTTTCAGCACATTGTAAACCGCGTTTAGCTGAAAGATGATACCGGTCTCTGCACTAGAACAACCATAAAAGCGATACCTGTCTCTGCACTAGAAACACCATACAGATGATACCTGTCTCTGCACTGGAAAAACAATAAAGACAATCCCTGTCTCTGCACTAGAAAAACCACAAGTACAATACCTGTCTCTGCACTAGAAAACCCATAAAGATGATACCTGTCTCTGCACTAGAAAACCCATAAAGATGATACCTGTCTCTGCACTAGAAAAACCATAAAGATGATACCTGTCTGCACTAGAAAACCCATAAAGATGATACCTGCCTCTGCACTAGAAAAACCATAAAGATGATACCTGTCTCTGCAGTAGTAAAACCCTAAAGATGATACCTGTCTCTGCACTAGTAAAACCATAAAGACGATACCTGTCTCTGCACTAGAAAAACCATACAGATGATACCTGTCTCTGCAGTAGTAAAACCATAAAGATGATACCTGTCTCTGCACTAGGAAAACCATAAAGATGATACCTGTCTCTGCACTAGAAAAACCATAAAGATGATACCTGTCTCTGCACTAGAAAAACCATAAAGATGATACCTGTCTCTGCAGTAGTAAAACCATAAAGATGATACCTGTCTCTGCACTAGAAAAACCATACAGATGATACCTGTCTCTGCACTAGGAAAACCATAAAGATGATACCTGTCTCTGCACTAGGGAAACCATAAAGATGATACCTGTCTCTGCATTAGGAAAACCATAAAGATGATACCTGTCTCTGCACTAGAAAACCCATACAGATGATACCTGTCTCTGGAACTAGAAAACCCATAAAGATGATACCTGTCTCTGCACTAGGAAAACCATAAAGATGATACCTGTCTCTGCACTAGAAAAACCATAAGGACGATACCTGTCTCTGCACTAGAAAACCCATAAAGATGATACCTGTCTCTGCAGTAGTAAAACCATAAAGATGATACCTGTCTCTGCACTAGAAAACCCATAAAGATGATACCTGTCTCTGCACTAGAAAACCCATAAAGATGATACCTGTCTCTGCAGTAGTAAAACCATAAAGATGATACCTGTCTCTGCACTAGAAAAACCATAAAGATGATACCTGTCTCTGCACTAGGAAAACCATAAAGATGATACCTGTCTCTGCATTAGGAAAACCATAAAGATGATACCTGCCTCTGCACTAGAAAAACCATAAAGATGATACCTGCCTCTGCACTAGAAAAACCATAAAGATGATACCTGTCTCTGCACTAGTAAAACCATAAAGATGATACCTGTCTCTGCATTAGAAAAATCATACAGATGATACCTGTCTCTGCACTAGAAAAACCATACAGATGATACCTGTCTCTGCAGTAGTAAAACCATAAAGATCATACCTGTCTCTGCACTAGTAAAACCATAAAGATGATACCTGTCTCTGCAGTAGTAAAACCATAAAGATGATACCTGTCTCTGCACTAGTAAAACCATAAAGATGATACCTGTCTCTGCACTAGTAAAACCATAAAGATGATACCTGTCTCTGCACTAGTAAAACCATAAAGATGATACCTGTCTCTGCAGTAGTAAAACCATAAAGATGATACCTGTCTCTGCACTAGAAAACCCATAAAGATGATACCTGTCTCTGCACTAGAAAACCCATAAAGATGATACCTGTCTCTGCACTAGAAAAACCATACAGATGATACCTGTCTCTGCACTAGGAAAACCATAAAGATGATACCTGTCTCTGCACTAGAAAAACCATAAAGATGATACCTGTCTCTGCACTAGAAAAACCATACAGATGATACCTGCCTCTGCACTAGAAAAACCATAAAGATGATACCTGTCTCTGCAGTAGTAAAACCATAAAGATGATACCTGTCTCTGCACTAGTAAAACCATAAAGACGATACCTGTCTCTGCACTAGAAAAACCATACAGATGATACCTGTCTCTGCAGTAGTAAAACCATAAAGATGATACCTGTCTCTGCACTAGGAAAACCATAAAGATGATACCTGTCTCTGCACTAGAAAAACCATAAAGATGATACCTGTCTCTGCACTAGAAAAACCATAAAGATGATACCTGTCTCTGCACTAGAAAAACCATAAAGACGATACCTGTCTCTGCACTAGAAAAACCATACAGATGATACCTGTCTCTGCACTAGGAAAACCATAAAGATGATACCTGTCTCTGCACTAGGAAAACCATAAAGATGATACCTGTCTCTGCATTAGGAAAACCATAAAGATGATACCTGTCTCTGCACTAGAAAACCCATACAGATGATACCTGTCTCTGCACTAGAAAACCCATAAAGATGATACCTGTCTCTGCACTAGGAAAACCATAAAGATGATACCTGTCTCTGCACTAGAAAAACCATAAGGACGATACCTGTCTCTGCACTAGAAAACCATAAAGATGATACCTGTCTCTGCACTAGAAAACCCATACAGATGATACCTGTCTCTGCACTAGAAAACCCATAAAGATGATACCTGTCTCTGCACTAGGAAAACCATAAAGATGATACCTGTCTCTGCACTAGAAAAACCATAAGGACGATACCTGTCTCTGCACTAGAAAACCCATAAAGATGATACCTGTCTCTGCAGTAGTAAAACCATAAAGATGATACCTGTCTCTGCACTAGAAAACCCATAAAGATGATACCTGTCTCTGCACTAGAAAACCCATAAAGATGATACCTGTCTCTGCAGTAGTAAAACCATAAAGATGATACCTGTCTCTGCACTAGAAAAACCATAAAGATGATACCTGTCTCTGCACTAGGAAAACCGTAAAGATGATACCTGTCTCTGCATTAGGAAAACCATAAAGATGATACCTGCCTCTGCACTAGAAAAACCATAAAGATGATACCTGCCTCTGCACTAGAAAAACCATAAAGATGATACCTGTCTCTGCACTAGTAAAACCATAAAGATGATACCTGTCTCTGCACTAGAAAAATCATACAGATGATACCTGTCTCTGCACTAGAAAACCATAAAGATGATACCTGTCTCTGCACTAGAAAAACCATACAGATGATACCTGTCTCTGCAGTAGTAAAACCATAAAGATCATACCTGTCTCTGCACTAGTAAAACCATAAAGATGATACCTGTCTCTGCAGTAGTAAAACCATAAAGATGATACCTGTCTCTGCACTAGTAAAACCATAAAGATGATACCTGTCTCTGCACTAGTAAAACCATAAAGATGATACCTGTCTCTGCACTAGTAAAACCATAAAGATGATACCTGTCTCTGCAGTAGTAAAACCATAAAGATGATACCTGTCTCTGCACTAGAAAACCCATAAAGATGATACCTGTCTCTGCACTAGAAAACCCATAAAGATGATACCTGTCTCTGCACTAGAAAAACCATACAGATGATACCTGTCTCTGCACTAGAAAACCCATAAAGATGACACCTGTCTCTGCACTAGAAAACCCATAAAGATGATACCTGTCTCTGCAGTAGTAAAACCATAAAGATGATACCTGTCTCTGCAGTAGTAAAACCATAAAGACGATACCTGTCTCTGCACTAGAAAAACCATAAAGACGATACCTGTCTCTGCACTAGAAAACCCATAAAGATGATACCTGTCTCTGCACTAGAAAACCCATACAGATGATACCTGTCTCTGCACTAGGAAAACCATAAAGATGATACCTGTCTCTGCACTAGGAAAACCATAAAGATGATACCTGTCTCTGCACTAGAAAACCCATACAGATGATACCTGTCTCTGCACTAGAAAACCCATAAAGATGATACCTGTCTCTGCACTAGGAAAACCATAAAGATGATACCTGTCTCTGCACTAGAACAACCATAAAGATGATACCTGCCTCTGCACTAGAAAACCCATAAAGATGATACCTGTCTCTGCACTAGAAAACCCATAAAGATGATACCTGTCTCTGCACTAGAAAAACCATAAAGATGATACCTGTCTCTGCAGTAGTAAAACCATAAAGATGATACCTGTCTCTGCACTAGAAAAACCATAAAGATGATACCTGTCTCTGCACTAAAAAACCCATACAGATGATACCTGTCTCTGCACTAGAAAACCCATAAAGATGATACCTGTCTCTGCACTAGGAAAACCATAAAGATGATACCTGTCTCTGCAGTAGTAAAACCATAAAGATGATACCTGTCTCTGCACTAGAAAACCCATAAAGATGATACCTGTCTCTGCACTAGAAAAACCATAAAGATGATACCTGTCTCTGCACTAGAAAAACCATAAAGATCATACCTGTCTCTGCAGTAGTAAAACCATAAAGATGATACCTGTCTCTGCACTAGAAAACCCATAAAGATGATACCTGTCTCTGCACTAGAAAACCCATAAAGATGATAGCGGTCTCTGCACTAGAAAACCCATACAGATGATACCTGTCTCTGCACTAGAACAACCGTAAAGATGATACCTGCCTCTGCACTAGAAAAACCATAAAGACGATACCTGTCTCTGCACTAGAAAACCCATAAAGATGATACCTGTCTCTGCACTAGAAAAACCATAAAGATGATACCTGTCTCTGCAGTAGTAAAACCATAAAGATGATACCTGTCTCTGCACTAGAAAACCCATAAAGATGATACCTGTCTCTGCACTAGAAAACCCATAAAGATGATACCTGTCTCTGCACTAGAAAAACCATAAAGATGATACCTGTCTCCGCACTAGAAAAACCATAAAGATGATACCTGTCTCTGCACTAGAAAACCCATAAAGATGATACCTGTCTCTGCACTAGAAAAACCATAAAGATGATACCTGTCTCTGCAGTAGTAAAACCATAAAGATGATACCTGTCTCTGCACTAGAAAACCCATAAAGATGATACCTGTCTCTGCACTAGAAAACCCATATAGATGATACCTGTCTCTGCACTAGAAAACCCATACAGATGATACCTGTCTCTGCACTAGGAAAACCATAAAGATGATACCTGTCTCTGCACTAGAAAAACCATAAAGATGATACCTGTCTCTGCACTAGAAAAACCATAAAGATGATACCTGTCTCTGCACTAGAAAAACCATACAGATGATACCTGTCTCTGCACTAGGAAAACCATAAAGATGATACCTGTCTCTGCACTAGGAAAACCATAAAGATGATACCTGTCTCTGCATTAGGAAAACCATAAAGATGATACCTGTCTCTGCACTAGAAAACCCATACAGATGATACCTGTCTCTGCACTAGAAAACCCATAAAGATGATACCTGTCTCTGCACTAGAAAACCCATAAAGATGATACCTGTCTCTGCAGTAGTAAAACCATAAAGATGATACCTGTCTCTGCACTAGGAAAACCATAAAGATGATACCTGTCTCTGCACTAGAAAAACCATAAGGACGATACCTGTCTCTGCACTAGAAAACCCATCAAGATGATACCTGTCTCTGCAGTAGTAAAACCATAAAGATGATACCTGTCTCTGCACTAGAAAACCCATAAAGATGATACCTGTCTCTGCACTAGAAAACCCATAAAGATGATACCTGTCTCTGCAGTAGTAAAACCATAAGGATGATACCTGTCTCTGCACTAGAAAAACCATAAAGATGATACCTGTCTCTGCAGTAGTAAAACCATAAAGATGATACCTGTCTCTGCACTAGAAAAACCATAAAGATGATACCTGTCTCTGCACTAGAAAACCCATAAAGATGATACCTGTCTCTGCACTAGAAAACCCATACAGATGATACCTGTCTCTGCACTAGAAAAACCATAAAGATGATACCTGTCTCTGCGGTAGTAAAACCATAAAGATGATACCTGTCTCTGCACTAGAAAACCCATAAAGATGATACCTGTCTCTGCACTAGAAAACCCATAAAGATGATACCTGTCTCTGCACTAGAAAAACCATAAAGATGATACCTGTCTCCGCACTAGAAAAACCATAAAGATGATACCTGTCTCTGCACTAGAAAACCCATAAAGATGATACCTGTCTCTGCACTAGAAAAACCATAAAGATGATACCTGTCTCTGCAGTAGTAAAACCATAAAGATGATACCTGTCTCTGCACTAGAAAACCCATAAAGATGATACCTGTCTCTGCACTAGAAAACCCATATAGATGATACCTGTCTCTGCACTAGAAAACCCATACAGATGATACCTGTCTCTGCACTAGGAAAACCATAAAGATGATACCTGTCTCTGCACTAGAAAAACCATAAAGATGATACCTGTCTCTGCACTAGAAAAACCATAAAGATGATACCTGTCTCTGCACTAGAAAAACCATACAGATGATACCTGTCTCTGCACTAGGAAAACCATAAAGATGATACCTGTCTCTGCACTAGGAAAACCATAAAGATGATACCTGTCTCTGCATTAGGAAAACCATAAAGATGATACCTGTCTCTGCACTAGAAAACCCATACAGATGATACCTGTCTCTGCACTAGAAAACCCATAAAGATGATACCTGTCTCTGCACTAGAAAACCCATAAAGATGATACCTGTCTCTGCACTAGAAAAACCATAAGGACGATACCTGTCTCTGCACTAGAAAACCCATCAAGATGATACCTGTCTCTGCAGTAGTAAAACCATAAAGATGATACCTGTCTCTGCACTAGAAAACCCATAAAGATGATACCTGTCTCTGCACTAGAAAACCCATAAAGATGATACCTGTCTCTGCAGTAGTAAAACCATAAGGATGATACCTGTCTCTGCACTAGAAAAACCATAAAGATGATACCTGTCTCTGCAGTAGTAAAACCATAAAGATGATACCTGTCTCTGCACTAGAAAAACCATAAAGATGATACCTGTCTCTGCACTAGAAAACCCATAAAGATGATACCTGTCTCTGCACTAGAAAACCCATACAGATGATACCTGTCTCTGCAGTAGTAAAACCATAAAGATGATACCTGTCTCTGCACTAGAAAACCCATAAAGATGATACCTGTCTCTGCAGTAGTAAAACCATAAGGATGATACCTGTCTCTGCACTAGAAAAACCATAAAGATGATACCTGTCTCTGCAGTAGTAAAACCATAAGGATGATACCTGTCTCTGCACTAGAAAAACCATAAAGATGATACCTGTCTCTGCACTAGAAAACCCATACAGATGATACCTGTCTCTGCACTAGGAAAACCATAAAGATGATACCTGTCTCTGCACTAGGAAAACCATAAAGATGATACCTGTCTCTGCACTAGAAAACCCATACAGATGATACCTGTCTCTGCACTAGAAAACCCATAAAGATGATACCTGTCTCTGCACTAGGAAAACCATAAAGATGATACCTGTCTCTGCACTAGAACAACCATAAAGATGATACCTGCCTCTGCACTAGAAAAACCATAAAGATGATACCTGTCTCTGCACTAGAAAACCCATAAAGATGATACCTGTCTCTGCACTAGAAAAACCATAAAGATGATACCTGTCTCTGCAGTAGTAAAACCATAAAGATGATACCTGTCTCTGCACTAGAAAAACCATAAAGATGATACCTGTCTCTGCACTAGAAAACCCATACAGATGATACCTGTCTCTGCACTAGAAAACCCATAAAGATGATACCTGTCTCTGCACTAGGAAAACCATAAAGATGATACCTGTCTCTGCAGTAGTAAAACCATAAAGATGATACCTGTCTCTGCACTAGAAAACCCATAAAGATGATACCTGTCTCTGCACTAGAAAAACCATAAAGATGATACCTGTCTCTGCACTAGAAAAACCATAAAGATCATACCTGTCTCTGCAGTAGTAAAACCATAAAGATGATACCTGTCTCTGCACTAGAAAACCCATAAAGATGATACCTGTCTCTGCACTAGAAAACCCATAAAGATGATAGCGGTCTCTGCACTAGAAAACCCATACAGATGATACCTGTCTCTGCACTAGAACAACCGTAAAGATGATACCTGCCTCTGCACTAGAAAAACCATAAAGACGATACCTGTCTCTGCACTAGAAAACCCATAAAGATGATACCTGTCTCTGCACTAGAAAAACCATAAAGATGATACCTGTCTCTGCAGTAGTAAAACCATAAAGATGATACCTGTCTCTGCACTAGAAAACCCATATAGATGATACCTGTCTCTGCACTAGAAAACCCATACAGATGATACCTGTCTCTGCACTAGGAAAACCATAAAGATGATACCTGTCTCTGCACTAGAAAAACCATAAAGATGATACCTGTCTCTGCACTAGAAAAACCATACAGATGATACCTGTCTCTGCAGTAGTAAAACCATAAAGATGATACCTGTCTCTGCAGTAGTAAAACCATAAAGATGATACCTGTCTCTGCAGTAGTAAAACCATAAAGATGATACCTGTCTCTGCACTAGAAAAACCATAAAGATGATACCTGTCTCTGCACTAGAAAACCCATACAGATGATACCTGTCTCTGCACTAGAAAACCCATAAAGATGATACCTGTCTCTGCACTAGGAAAACCATAAAGATGATACCTGTCTCTGCACTAGAACAACCATAAAGATGATACCTGCCTCTTCACTAGAAAAACCATAAGGATGATACCTGTCTCTGCACTAGAAAAACCATAAAGATGATACCTGTCTCTGCATTAGGAAAACCATAAAGATGATACCTGTCTCTGCACTAGTAAAACCATAAAGATGATACCTGTCTCTGCATTAGGAAAACCATAAAGATGATACCTGTCTCTGCACTAGAAAACCCATACAGATGATACCTGTCTCTGCACTAGAAAACCCATAAAGATGATACCTGTCTCTGCACTAGGAAAACCATAAAGATGATACCTGTCTCTGCAGTAGTAAAACCATAAAGATGATACCTGTCTCTGCACTAGAAAACCCATACAGATGATACCTGTCTCTGCACTAGAAAACCCATAAAGATGATACCTGTCTCTGCACTAGGAAAACCATAAAGATGATACCTGTCTCTGCAGTAGTAAAACCATAAAGATGATACCTGTCTCTGCACTAGGAAAACCATAAAGATGATACCTGTCTCTGCAGTAGTAAAACCATAAAGATGATACCTGTCTCTGCAGTAGTAAAACCATAAAGATGATACCTGTCTCTGCACTAGAAAACCCATAAAGATGATACCTGTCTCTGCAGTAGTAAAACCATAAAGATGATACCTGTCTCTGCACTAGAAAAACCATACAGATGATACCTGTCTCTGCACTAGGAAAACCATAAAGATGATACCTGTCTCTGCACTAGGAAAACCATAAAGATGATACCTGTCTCTGCAGTAGTAAAACCATAAAGATGATACCTGTCTCTGCACTAGAAAAACCATAAAGACGAGACTTGTCTCTGCACTAGAAAACCCATACAGATGATACCTGTCTCTGCACTAGAAAACCCATACAGATGATACCTGTCTCTGCACTAGAAAAACCATACAGATGATACTTTTCTCTTCAGTAGAAAAACCATAAGCCGCTTGCACAACCCAGAAGCTTAGAAGGCTTCCTGTGTTCTCTGCGAGTTCCCCCCCCCCCCCCGTCTCTGCTTATGAAAAAATGTCTACGGCTCGGTTTTGATTCTGAATGCAATCGGCAGTACAAGTGTTCTTTTCACATTACAGCGAATCATTTGATTCACTGTAAATATCAAAAATATTGCTTAATGCAGCTTCAATAACTATAACTTGCTGCTGCTGCGACCCCGTGCATAGAACTGTTCAAACAGTTTTGATTTGCGATGGGTGTAATGAAACATGAATTACGGTGTTTTACCACAGGTTTGAAATATACTTTTTGTGTATAGTAGTGCAGACTTTCTTATCATACTGTTTTTTTAATATCAAAGTTAACAGTGTAGGAATTTTCTCATTTGTGCTGATACTGATTTTTCTGGTCAAAAAGCTCAATGGCATTATTCCATATTAGTGAATCATTTAAAGCATTTCACAGTCTGATGTTTCTTCTGTTCAAACAGGGAAGAAGTTGTTTGGAGATGGTTACAGCGGCTTGGAATACGATTATAGGGGCCTGATCAAACTGTACAATTCCGTGGGCAACTATGAGAAAGTGTTTGAGTACCACAATGTACTGTCCAACTGGAATCGACTGAGAGACCGACAGTTTGCTGTGGCCGATGCTCTAGAGGACGTCAACACCACTCCTCAGCAAACACAGGAAGTGGTACAGGCCTTCCTATTGGCCCAGAGTATGGGCCCCACACGGCCTTGCCTTGGCTGACTTATTGGGCATAGTTGAAGAGCTGTGTGAACTTCAGTTTGGGCAGTGAGGGGAAGGACATAATATAAGCCTACAGATGGTGCTGAAGAGGCCATGCATTTTATTAGCTCTACACAGTAAATTTACATGTCACAGGCAAGTCATTTTGCTGCTGCATATATATCCTCTAGTCAGTACCGCTGCCAGCACGCTCATCAGGTGGGTTTCCATTAACCAGCTTAATGCACAGTTTGACATTGCGAAATAAAAAAACGAGTAATGGAAACAAATGAATTTTAAAAAAAACTAAAATATCGCAAAAAAAGTTTATACGCTCGCATAAGGTGGTTTTTCAGAGGATTTGACAAAGCAATATTTCACAAAACTGAAATGGAAACACACTTTTCACATTTAAGTTAAGGTAGCCACACCTAAAGTGGGTCTTCCCCTTGTTCCGATGGCCCATTATTCCGAAACCCTAATAGTCTAAAAAAATGCCTCACTGGACCGAAAGCCCATTTGTCTGACCGCCCTTTATCCCAAAAAGTAAAGCCCCCAGCTTCGAAAGTACACACTCTGCAATTTTTTTGCCGCATGAATAGGAGATGTAGCATTATAAGCACATGTGAGAATGTCATCGCTACTTTAGCAGAAATAACAACTTTCTGTTATTCATCTCTGACCAGTGCAGATCAGTGTTTGGCAGCAGAGAGTGGGATTTTTGGGAAAATGGGCTGTCGGACAAATGGCTTTTCGGTCCAATGGGACATTTTTCGGACTATTGGATCTTGGGAATAGTGGGCTGTCGGACATGGCGTGGCACCTTATAGAGAGCGATGGGCATGTGCTTCTTGGTTGTAACTGGCTCCCTTGGGCACAGTACGGCAGTCTCCACGAGGGGTCCCACTGTGTTGCATCCCTCATCAAATGTGAAGCGTTTCATTCTGAAGTTTTGGATCCATGGGATCTCTGTAAAATCATTGGACGATGACCTCCCTGAATCCCTGATACCTGGCAGCAGCCAGGTATCAGGGATTTGCCTCTTCGTCATTGCGTGCATCGCATGCCCTCATCGCCTTCGATTAAACATTACCACGGCTACTGCGGTGCATGCAGTCGAAATCCCCGTGCCAACACGTACCAGGTCATGGAGACTGTCGCGAGAGGAGAAAGCCCAGCTTTAATCACACATTACTCATATGGAAACACACACCAGTCACAATTGTGTTTTGTTGACGTTTTAAAAAAAAAGAAAGAAAAAAAGTCACTTCTATTTTGTGCAAAACTGCAGTGGAAACCCGCACACAGGCGTCCGTACCTATGGATTAACGTACCGGAGGAGACACCGCCATCAGAGGTCTTGTGATGAGCTCCTCGACAAGATGCATCACTGGCTTCCTTCCACAGTTCTTTTCTCAGAGAAAAGACCATCACTGAGACTGAAAGTAAAAGAAATCAAACAAAAAGAAACTGAGCTGTGAGAATGTCTCTTACATCCTTTCACTTTGTCGCCTTTTTCTTGCAGTTTGGATTTGGATAAGTTTGTTTGTTAGCTCTAAATGCCACGAGACTCGACACGGACAAACCGTGTTTGCCATGGCATAATACCTACTGACTCAACAATACCTGGATGGACCGCACGAGACAGCAGACACATCCTGAGGATTGTTTTCCCCCTGCGACGTCACCGTCGGCGGTGGAGGAGAGAAGGGGAATGTGATGTTCTTTGTCGGTTGTACAGTAAAACACTAGAGGTCTCATGCGAGTTGTTAAACATTAGAAACACTGAAGTTTCACCTGAAGGACAAACCTTTGGTTTACTCCCGGCAGAAATGGAGGTCTGTCAACACGGGTCGCTGGATTCTACAGACAAGAACCTCAAGGGGACTGTTATTCACTTCCTGTTGGAAGCCGTCACGGGTTCAGAGAGCATGTGTTGTACCAGAGCGTACAGAGGGGGCTGCAAAAATGAGGGCACGCATGGTCAAGAGGTCTTTTTTACAAGTGATACCTAAGTGAACATGAGCCATCCTGACCTCCAGGTGGTACAGAGTTAAACATGACACATTTTTCACATTTCAAAGCAAGGTTTCTTTTGATTTTCATTTTTTCCGTTTCAAAAGAATAAAAGGAAAAGGACCCTGTGTGCAAAGGTTTGTGAACTTTGTCAGTTGGGACTTTGTGACTCCTCCTCAGGCAGCTACAACAGCTTGCAAATGCCTCCTGTAGCCAGCTCAGGGTCTTTCAATTCCTGCTTTTGTACCCCCGCCCGCCCCGTTCTCTTCAGCTTCCACGTCTGGACTGACCTTCCAACACCAGTCTCTAGGATTTCTTGATATTTGGTGGAATCCATTCTTCCTTCCACCCAGCTGCTACACAGCCCCAGAGCATGAAGGATGCACCGCCATGCTTCACAGCTGGCCAGGTGCTCTTCTGCACAGATGCTCCACCCTCTTTTCTCCAAACATTCCTTCGTTGGGTGTATCTACAAAGTTCCATGTTGGTTTGGTCAGTCCAAAGCACGTTGTTCCAAGAAGCTTCAGGCTTCTCCGGGTTTCCTCGGGGTTTGTTATCAAATGATATTCGCTTGACTCGCTGAAGCCCTGCCGAATAAATCACCTGGGTCTGGGCCTTGGTCGTCATCCTTTAAAAAGTAACACATAATAATAGTAATGATAACAATAATGGCCCTGTGGCGGCCTGTCCAGGGTGTCTCCCCGGCTGCCGCCCAGGGACTGCTGGGATGGGCTCCGGCATCCCGCGCCCCTGACAGCAGGATAAGAGGGGTGGATAATGGAGGGATGGATGGAACAACGAATGATCCAGAAAGGTTCCCACACTTTTGCACAGGGCCCTTTTCATGTTTTATCATTTAAAAACAGTAAAGAAAGAAAAGGCAAACGTGCCGAGCAGTGCAGAAAGGCCTCATGTTTAACTTGGTACCGTTCAGAGTACAGGTTTGCCTTCGACCGCTTGGCGATGACTCGTAACACTTTTAAACCAGGGGTGCCCACATTTCTGCACCCCGCCGTGGTGTTACACACGTGTAAGCTTCAGAGCTTTT
Organism: Lampris megalopsis; assembly: GCA_022114975.2. Classification (NCBI taxonomy): domain Eukaryota; kingdom Metazoa; phylum Chordata; class Actinopteri; order Lampriformes; family Lampridae; genus Lampris; species Lampris megalopsis. The sequence goes on from JAJHIY020001109.1 coordinate 1,842,765, forward strand.
GTTTTAACGTTTTCCTTCCGTTTTCCAGAAAAACACTGACGCAGCAACGTTGAAAATGCCAATAATTTATATGCATATACGTGTGTGATGTTTGCTTTCATATTGGTCGAGCCAAAACTGAAGTAAAGGAGTTGGAGCACGATGTTTTAAAACAAGGGACATGGTGGAGAGTGAAGAGGATAACGCTGTGTGTAGCAGGGGTTTGATAAGGCTTTTGGCCTTTTTTCTTTACCATTTACCTGTATGAGTGTGTGTGTGTGTGTGTGTGTGTGCGTGTGCACAGATTAGACCCTGGATGTGTAATGACACCATTGATGACTACCAGCCTTACAGCAGCTTGCCATCGTCTGTCTGTCAGCGGACCCATATTTCTAAGTGCTTGACCATCCTAACCTACAGGGCACTGCATTTGGGACCAAGTGTGTGTGTGTGTGTGTGTGTGTGTGTGTGTGGACAGCCCACCTCCCTGTGCATAAGGCCTATTCTCTCCACTCGTCCCCTGTCAGAGACTTCGTTCTGCAGCGTTCTAAAAAATGCGATGCCTTTCAAAAGTCCCCCTTTTATTCTTTTTCATATAAAAGATAGAAAAAAAATGCCTTGCTCTTGGTTTAGTATTTTAAGGGAATCTTACCTGCGGTCCCTGTTGCCCGTTGCTGTCGGATGTCTTTTTGATCATGTGTATTTGTGTGTGGCCGCCAGCTGCCCTGAGCCCTCGCCGAGGAAGTCCCTGCCTTTGCTCTCCAAGGATGCCCAGCTTATAAGCGCTGCTTTGGCCTCAACAAGCACGACGCCCCTGCTGAGCCCTCACACTTCTCCTCCTCTTGCACCCGGCTCACCGAGACACCCAGCCTGACGACAATGCTCCACCCACCGTCTGCTTCTGCTGCCAGCACCGACCCGCTTCGCTGCCGGAGCGGGCCTGCCGAGGACCTTGTGGCGATGCTTCCAAGGCCTCTCCAAAAAACTGACGGCTCCGCTGAGCTCTGTGCAGGAAGACAGCTGGATCCTGATCCTGAGCAGCGGTGGATATGAATGTTCTCTTCACATTTTTATACCGAGGACTACGTGACCTCCCCACAAGGTGCTTTATTTAGACTGGGGCGTACAACCGTTTGTAGAGCAGGGACTCAGACACACATTTACATGAATATTCTCGTCCTAAGAAGTACAGAGGAGCTGAGGTCTCATTTGGGGAGCACTCTTCACAGTCCGTTAAGGAATCCTAAACCCCAGCAAGTGAATGAGTGACTCCAGGATTGTAAGAATGGAAAGTGGCCTTTGCTTTTATTGTTTTGATTGTCCCTGAAGATGCAAATGGGAGGGGAGGTTGACCAGTTGCTAGGTCTCAATGTGTGTGTGGTACGAGGGATGTTCCACCCTGACGCCGCTCGTCAGGGTCTTATGAAGCGTGGCAGTGGGAGGTATCTCGCCACTGGATTTGGGTGTTTTCGTGGTTGCACCGATCAGTTGTCGCTCGTTTGTCCATGTGTCATGAACAGCTTGTTTGGATTTTGTTGGGACTTGAGGGGAATGATGTACCTCCACATTATATTTGCATAATTTGGGGGACGCCACGTTTTTTTTCTCCCATTTATCCACTGCACATCATCTCATTAGAGTTGAGGACACAGAGGAACGATGCAGCTCGTCACTACGTTCTGGCATCTTCGACATTAAGCCGGCCACCTAACGGGTTTGTTGGATGCTACTTGTAGTGGCCGTGAGGAAACCCTGGTGAATCATGCGTCTTGTCACTTCGCTCTGGCCATGCTGAAAACAAACCTGACTGGTGGCAGGAGGACAGCATGTTACTGTTGCCTTGTTTGCGTTTACAGTTTGACCTGCTATTGTCTGAAGGGGTTTAGTTTCAGGGGTGGAGGGAGAGGAGGTCAAGAGGAGGAACAGGGATATCGCCTTGCTTGCAAAGACAAAGGATGGACAAAGTGGAAGATATTCAATAAAGCTGTGATCTCTAAAACTGTCCAGTTACTCTTTCTTTGAAAGTGCTCTTGGGTTCATTCTCTCAAACCTACGTGACACCTGTTGTGATTAGTTTCTAAAACTGTTTGAGGACTTTGTTGATACTTCAACTCTGTTTGCTGCAGAAATGTTTGTTACACTTGGCTATAAGAATGCAACGTGCTTCTTTCTGACGAATCTTTACATTTCCACCGAGAAATAAAGGTGTCGGGAGAGTGACTTGATGGACTCTATATGTTATACGTTGTAGAGAAGCCTGTGGTGTATAAAAGCACATTGCTCAAAACTCTGCCTACCGTGAAATACATGAAACGTGGAAACAGATTTGAATTTTTTTCCCTGCAATAGTTTTTCATTAACTGACTGAGTAGAAATGAAGTTCACATTTTGTCATTGCAGACCTTGGCAACGGTCAGCAGTATGCATTAACATTTGTACTGACAAGTAACGGGGAGTGCAGGAGAGAGGTGGAGAAGAGAGTGCAGGCAGGGTGGAGTGGGTGGAGAAGTGTGTCAGGAGTGATGTGTGACAGAAGGGTACCAGCAAGAGTTAAAGGGAAGGTTTACCAGATGGTGGTGAGACCAGCTATGTTGTATGGTTTGGAGACAGTGGCACTGATGAAAAGACAGGAGGTGGAGCTGGAGGTGGCAGTGATGAAGATGATAAGATTTTCACTGGGAGTGATGAAGGAGGACAGGATTAGGAACGAGTATATTAGAGGGACAGCTCAGGCTGGACAGTTTGGAGACAAAGCAAGATGGAGATGGTGTGGACATGTGTGGAGGAGAGGTTGGGTAGTAGTAGTTATAGTTAGTTTAGAAGGCAGCACGGTAGCGCAGTAGTTAGCACGGTCGCCTCACAGCAAGAAGGTCTTGGGTTCGAGCCCCGGGGGAATCCAACCTTGGTGGGTCATCCCGAAAGTAGTAGTAGTAGATTGACAAGTGAATGCCTTTAATTCTTGCTACATAAAAATGACAAAACCAGACTGGGGGGAGTTGCACTTGATGTCATTGTACAGCTGTGCAATGACAAATAAAGGCATTCATTCATTCATTCATTCATTCATCTACAAAACCAGCAAACGAAACTATTTCCTACATTTTGCTTCATGCAACAGCAGATCTATACAACACAATGGAATAAATATACACTATACTTTTATTAACATCAAATAAATATAGCAAATATCATCTAGAAAGTAGCTCTCCCTCAAGCACAAGCAGCAGCACTGAGGCCCAGTGGTCAGCACTGTCGCCTCACAGCAAGAAGGTCCTGGGTTTGAACCCCAGGCCGTCTCAAGTCCTTTCTGTGTGGAGTTTGCATGTTTTCCCCGTGTCAGCGTGGGTTTCCTCCCACCATCAAAAAGACGTGCATGTTAGGGTTAATACTCCTTCCTGCCTGTGCCCCTGAGCAAGGCAATGGGGGGAAGAACTGGAGTTGGCCCCCGGGTGCTGCAGCTGCCCCCTGCTGCTGTACAGGAGGATGGGTCACATGCAGAGGATTTGCCCGTGGGCATTAATAAAGTACATCTTATCTTCAAAGCCAGCTCAGCAGATCACTGCTGGGCTTGGTCACACACTACAGATGAGCACGCAGCCCAGAAGAGCGCCGAGCCGTAACGAGACTCTTCCTCTCACGTCAGCTCGAGCTCCTGTAGCGCTTCTGACCTCAGCCCTCTACTCTCTACGTTGCTGGTGGTTATTGCTTCTGACTGCATGTTGTGGCACAATAATGAATAGATACACTTCTACTTCCTCGCCATCTACATAGGCCGAGTCAAAGCAGCGTCCGTAATGTCCACTTCCCCCTTCACTCTCTCTGGTTACCGGTTCAGATGAACTGATTCAACTCCCTGTCATTTCCTGACCTGGGTTACTGAGCGGCATCAAGACGCCACGACTTCTGTTCTGATACTGACACTCACACGGAGCTCCAAAAGGCATTATTCCTGTTTTGCGGTTCAGCGTCAGCATGTCTGGAAATTGTTCAGCTACATCTTATGTGGAACCAGCTTTATTACATTTCTGTACCACAGATTACAGCCACTTGGGCTCAGTTCACCTTCTCCCCTGGAATGCCGAGTCTGAAGCCGCTCAGAGGGGCTGACAGCAGCAGAAGAATAACGGGGTCACTCGCTGTACCCCTTGTCGAGACTGTACAGCACGTCGGTGACACCACACTGAAGTCTGGCGTTGCCATGCAACTGGGCCCACACTATCTCCTCCTTTTTGTGTGGATTTTCCCCCCTTTTTCTCCCCAATTGTACCCGCCCAATCACCCCCCTCTTCTGAGCCGTCCCGGTCTCTGCTCCACCCCCTCTGCTGATCCGGGGAGGGCTGCAGACTACCACATGCCTCCTCCCATACATGTGGAGTCACCAGCCACTTCTTTTCACCTGGCAGTGAGGAGTTTCACCAGGGGGGACGTAGCACGTGGGAGGATCACGCTATTCCCCCCAGTTCCCCCTCCCCCCCCGACAGGCACCCCGACCGACCAGAGGAGGCGCTAGTGCAGTGACCACGACACATACCCACATCCGGCTTCCCACCAGCAGACAAGGCCAATTGTGTCTGTAGGGACGCCCGACCAAGCCGGAGGCAACATGGGGATTCGAACCAGCGATCCCCGTGTTGGTAGGCGACGGAATAGACCGCTATGCCACCCAGATGCCCAATCCTCCATTTTTAAAGCTATTTCTTAGTAGTATTTGCTGTGTGCTTTGGGTCATTGCCCTGTTGGAGGATGAATGTTTCCCCTAAACGCATGTCTGCCTGACTGTCACAGGCTCGCCTCTCACAGGCCCTCCTCTCACAGGCCCTCCTCTCACAGGCCCTCCTCAAGGACTCGCCTGTTTGGCTCCATCGTTTTCCTTGATGGTAATTAGCTTTCCAGTCCTTCCGGCTAAAAATCAACTCCACTGCATGAGGCTGGCAATAGCACGGCTGACGGTGGGGGTGGTGTTGGTGGGTTACTGGGTGTTGGGCCAAACATAGATCCATTCCCCCAATTGATCCTCTGAACCAACTCCTTCGAAGTGGTTTCCCTCTGGCTGTTACCATAGCAACCCGGAGTCCAGAGCCTGCTCCGACACGCCCAATGTTCGTTGGAAAAGCCTGCTACACCTCAACCATCCATCGCTGCAGAAACGGTGGTTCTCAGCCGGCTGTCACTATGGCAACCCAGAGTCCATCGAATCTGCTTCAGCATGCCCGATGTTCTCTGGAGAAGCCTCCAACCAGCCACCTGTCACCACAAGTATGACATAAAACCCTCTTCCATGCGTTCTGCACAGGAGTTGATGCAAAAGAGCTATCCTAAACTGGCCCCTTTTTCAATTGGCTTAAGTTGCCCCCGTTGCTTTCAGATTCATTTCTGATTTCGTTAACCTCCAGATTTGTTCATTCTGTCGGCAAGAACTTGTTAGTTTAATGTCTTGAAGCATGCGCAATAATCCAGGTAAAGAAAGCACAGGAAGGTGACTCAGTTCATCTGGACACAACGTTTAGTGACAGAAACGTTTCATCATCTAAGTGACCTCTTCAGTCTCACCTGACTGCAGGTACCCCACCCTTATAAACAATACCGTGGCTGCAGGTACCCCACCCTTATAAACAATACAGTGACTGCAGGTACCCCCACCCTTATAAACAATACAGTGGCTGCAGGTACCCCACCCTTATAAACAATACAGTGACTGCAGGTACCCCCACCCTTATAAACAATACAGTGGCTGCAGGTGTCCCCACCCTTATAACAATACAGTGGCTGCAGGTACCCCCACCCTTATAACAATACAGTGGCTGCAGGTACCCCCACCCTTATAAACAATACAGTGACTGCAGGTGTCCCCACCCTTATAACAATACAGTGGCTGCAGGTGTCCCCACCCTTATAACAATACAGTGGCTGCAGGTACCCCACCCTTATAAACAATACAGTGACTGCAGGTACCCCCACCCTTATAAACAATACAGTGACTGCAGGTAGCTGGAGGTGGCAGCGATGAAGATGATACGATTTTCATTGGGAGTGATGAAGAAGGACAGGATTAGGAACGAGTATATTAGAGGGACCGCTCAGGTTGGACGGTTTGGAGACAAAGCAAGAGAGACAAGATGGAGATGGTTTGGACATGTGTGGAGGAGAGATGCTGGGTATACTGGGAGAAGGATGCTGAATATGGAGCTGCCAGGGAAGAGGAGAAGAGGAAGGCCAAAGAGGAGGTTTATGGATGTGGTGAGGGAGGACATGCAGGTGGCTGGTGTGACAGAGGAAGATGCAGAGGACAGGAAGAGATGGAAACTGATGACCCGCTGTGGCGCCCCCTAACGGGAGCAGCCAAAAGTAGTAGTAGTAGTAGTAGTAGTAGCAGCAGTAGTAGTTGTTATCATGGCACCATATGGTTAAATCTTCCACCTCCCTCCTATAGGCCCTCTCAATACTGTCAGTTATTAGTCAATCACTGTGGTGCCATCTGTGAATTTAAGGATGCTGTTGTGATATTTGGCAGCACAGTCGTGTGTAAACAGACTGTAGAAGAGGGGACTGAGACAGCAGCTCTGAGGCAGGCCTCCTCGTGGATATCCCATTCAGTTCCAATCAGTTCTGTTTATTGTCATTAAGAACAATGTGCAGCAGGCACATGTTAAAAATGAAACGAGGGCTGTGGCTTCACCAAACAGTGCAAGACAGACACAAACAAACACAGTATAAGATACACACACACATGAAGACCAACAGCTAAAAACAAGTTAAAAGAGAGCTGGAGTACAACATATTTAACAATACCTACAGACATCCAGTGGGTGGCCAGGTTCAGGTGGGCAACAGCTTGGGGAAAGAAGCTGTTTGTGAGCCTGGTCGTCTGGGCTCTGAGGCTCCTGTAGCGCCTCCCACAGCATGGCAGGGGGGAGAACAGTCCATGGTTGGGGTGGGTGGGTCTCTGCTGATGCTCAGACCCCTTCCAAGGCAGCGTTTGTATATCTGAAGCTTGTTGTGTTGATGTGTTGTTATTCTATGTTGTGTCAAATGCCACGTAGTGCAACCTGCATGGCCAGCAAAGCTTTCACTCGGACAGCTGACCTGCTTGTCCGTCTGCTGAGCTCGGCAGGATGACCTGGTCTTGGGAGTGTCTGGGTTGCACCACCTTTTTTCTATTTTGCTACAGTGGTGTTTACAGTGCTCCAGAGAATAATCAGAGCTCTGCCAGTGTTTTATCACCTTCTTTTCCGACCTTTTTGCTCCCTAACAACTTCACCTCGACGTTCATCAGACACGTCCTTGGTCTTCACGACAGCAGGACCGATCTGACCTACCGTTGGCGAGGCGAGACCTCACAAAGTCAGAGACTTTTATCGTGTCACCGTGCAGCCCAACACAGGTCACTTCAAAGTCAGCATAGCCCTTGTTCATGTATTTATATGGACCCCCCCCCCAAATGAAAGACATCTGCCCCAACTGAAGGTGTAAACACAAAGGGGATGAGTACTTACACATTTCCAGGATTTGATTTTTAATGTAATTCTGAAGACATATATTTGGTTTTGATATTATACAGAATAACTTGAAGAGGAATAGAAAAAGCAAGTCCCTTGTAAACCTGTTTTGACTTTGCAGTACGGTAAAACACAAGCTATTCGGGGGGGGGGTTGAATACTTTCTGAAGCCTCTGTTTTTCGAGGCAGGCGGCATGCTGTCGCAGACTTGTCATTGTAATAAACTGCCTTCCCCATATGCAACGTTAGCATCAAACAAGTAAAGCAACCGGGTTACAATCCATCCCAAACATATTCCGGGTACATCTACACCTGGATTTCTACACCAGTAAACACCATCACGTTAACATCCCATGGTGTATGAGTTGTGTGAGGCACACGGAGGTGCCCTGTGTATGAAATGTGCTGTATAAGTAAACTTGCTTGCTATGAAGGCTTTTTGCTGCAGGACAGTGTCACGACAATGTGTTTCTGAAAACAGCCTTCGACCCCAGTCTCAACATTTTAAATTCCAGCCACTGCAAGGCAGCAGAGGACAGCAAGCTGGAGCCCACCTCACAAATCAGTCAGTGGCAGGAACAGTGTTGACGGCACAGACACACTGACCGACTGTCCACCGCGGGTCGCCGTGGTCAGCTAGGGATGACTTGGCTCAGTAGTCCTTAGTCCTTCTTCTCCTCCTTCTCATCTGCAGTGAGATATTTGATGTGTGCCCATATGCACCACATCTGCAGATAAAGGACGATCACAAATGTGTCAGAGAGACAAACACTGTCAACCAAGAGCAGCACTGTGTGTGTCGGACCTAGAAATGTGACGACCTCTGACCTCTTACCTCCACTGACAGACCCAACAGTCTCCCGACAGCCAGCACAAGAGTCCCCAGCGCTTGAAGCCAGGGAGGCAGGTTTAAGGGGTGGGACAGCAGATCCCATCGGATCCCGTACAGCCACAGAGGTAGGCAGTGTATTCCGCCGATCACCCACGCACCCAGAGGGGTCCGGAAACCTGCCGACACAAGCCACACAACTTGCAATGAGTACTTGCTGTCCGTATCGCCGCCTCAGTCGGCGTCCGCTGAGAAACGACAGCTGACCTGTTACCGTTTGCCATGACGGCCTGTACCCAGCGGGGGCTGCTGGTGAAGTCGCTCTTCCAGCGGGCACCTCTAGTACTGTGGTTACACACGAACACACACCACTCTGTTGCAGACACCAGCCAGCCCCACTGCAGGGAGAGCACACAACACAACCAGGCCCAAAGACATGTCTCCAACAGTAGAAGAAGAGCATAACTCACCGACGTAATAAACACGGAGGACCGGCAGAACAACGAGAATAAGTGCCGTACCGTACGCTCTCACCAAGGCTGAATAATAATATACATCACAGTTTACACATCTGCAACTGTCACACCGCAGAACAGCTGCAAAGCCAGTTCGGCCCATCACTTGTGTGTCTCAGGCCAAACCCTTCATGCTTGGTGGAAGATGAAATCTAGCCAGGTCCACTTTTTTAATCGCTACACGAAGAAAACATTCCTGCACATCTGACAGAAAACATAACTTGCTCCGATTTAATGACTTCCCGGAAAACTTCCTTACCCCCCCTTCCGACCCCCCCCCCCATCATTGCTGGAGTGGTAAAAGCCTTGAAAGTCAAAAGCTATGCACATTTGGTGAAATCCAGTAAGTGGCTCTGATTCTTCCATATCCCAGTACATAGATAAGGTATCACAGTGTTGACTTTATGTCCGGGCCTGTGGTGCTCTGGATGTGGTGCTCTGGATGTGGTGCTCTGAACGTGGTGCTCTGAACGTGGTGCTCTGAATGTGGTGCTCTGGATGTGGTGCTCTGAACGTGGTGCTCTGAATGTGTTGCTCTGAATGTGTTGCTCTGAACGTGGTGCTCTGAATGTGTTGCTCTGAATGTGGTGCTCTGAACGTGGTGCTCTGAATGTGGTGCTCTGAATGTGGTGCTGTGAATGTGGTGCTCTGAATGTGGTGCTCTGAATGTGTTGCTCTGGATGTGGTGCTCTGAATGTGGTGCTCTGAATGTGTTGCTCTGAATGTGTTGCTCTGAATGTGTTGTTCTGGATGTGGTGCTCTGAATGTGGTGCTCTGAATGTGTTGCTCTGGATGTGGTGCTCTGAATGTGGTGCTCTGAATGTGTTGCTCTGAATGTGTTGCTCTGAATGTGTTGTTCTGGATGTGGTGCTCTGAATGTGGTGCTCTGAATGTGGTGCTCTGAACGTGTTGCTCTGAACGTGTTGCTCTGAACGTGTTGCTCTGGATGTGTTGCTCTGAATGTGTTGCTCTGAATGTGGTGCTCTGAATGTGTTGCTCTGAACGTGTTGCTCTGAACGTGTTGCTCTGGATGTGTTGCTCTGAATGTGTTGCTCTGAATGTGTTGCTCTGAATGTGTTGCTCTGAATGTGTTGCTCTGAATGTGTTGTTCTGAATGTGGTGCTCTGAATGTGGTGCTCTGAATGTGTTGCTCTGAATGTGTTGCTCTGAATGTGTTGCTCTGAATGTGTTGTTCTGAATGTGGTGCTCTGAATGTGGTGCTCTGAATGTGTTGCTCTGAATGTGGTGCTCTGAACGTGGTGCTCTGAACGTGGTGCTCTGAACGTGTTGCTCTGAACGTGTTGCTCTGGATGTGTTGCTCTGAATGTGGTGCTCTGAATGTGGTGCTCTGAATGTGGTGCTCTGAATGTGGTGCTCTGAATGTGGTGCTCTGAATGTGGTGCTCTGGATGTGTTGCTCTGAATGTGGTGCTCTGAATGTGGTGCTCTGAATGTGTTGTTCTGAATGTGTTGCTCTGAATGTGTTGCTCTGAATGTGGTGCTCTGAATGTGGTGCTCTGAATGTGGTGCTCTGAATGTGTTGCTCTGAATGTGTTGCTCTGAATGTGGTGCTCTGAATGTGTTGCTCTGAATGTGTTGTTCTGAATGTGGTGCTCTGAATGTGGTGCTCTGAATGTGTTGCTCTGAATGTGGTGCTCTGAATGTGTTGCTCTGAATGTGTTGCTCTGAATGTGTTGCTCTGAATGTGGTGCTCTGAATGTGGTGCTCTGAATGTGGTGCTCTGAATGTGTTGCTCTGAATGTGTTGTTCTGAATGTGTTGCTCTGAATGTGGTGCTCTGAATGTGTTGCTCTGAATGTGTTGCTCTGAATGTGGTGCTCTGAATGTGGTGCTCTGAATGTGGTGCTCTGAATGTGTTGCTCTGAATGTGTTGTTCTGAATGTGTTGCTCTGAATGTGGTGCTCTGAATGTGGTGCTCTGAATGTGTTGCTCTGAATGTGTTGCTCTGAATGTGGTGCTCTGAATGTGGTGCTCTGAATGTGGTGCTCTGGATGTGTTGCTCTGAACACACCTCACACAGCAGACTCCACAGCATGCCCCTGCTCAGGTTGTCTACCACCACGTCCAGCCAGGCCCCAAACCTGGAGGTCTGCCCGAGCCTCCTGGCCACCCATCCATCCACACCTGCAAAAAGAGATATTGGAACAAATCCATGACTCCCCCCCTCCCCCTCTTCTCCCCCTCTGGGGGAAGCAAACAAGTTTTATAAACATGGTTGTGAAGGTTGCTTGTCAGGGACGTTTCGCATGAGGTACAGCAGAAGGTGTGCGGAGGTGGGTTTTGGGTGGTGTCAGGGTGGCTGGTGCAGTACCATCAAGAGCTACAGAGGCGAGGTAGAGAGGCACGAAGGCGGCTGGTCTCCGGGCTGCTGCCCAGGCCGTCACCACAAGGCCCATCCTGACGTAACCTGGGGGACACAACAGCACCCCGACGTTACCCCAAACACACAGGGACAGCAGCCCGAAGCAGGCTCGCGCAGGTAGCTGGGTCGTCCTGGCACGGCTTCATCCATCAATCAGTCGATCAATCGATCATTTATTGAACATGTTAAAAAAAACACAACTAATAAGAAAAAACAAATAGGAAAATCCTCATCAACACAAGAGCCAGCTAAGCAGCTCAGATCACAGCGATCATGTGAGAGCAGGGGGGAGAGCAGGGGGGAGAGCAGGGGGGAGAGCAGGGGGGAGAAGCACAGGGGAGAAGCACGGGGGGGAGAAGCACAGGGGGGAGAAGCAGGGGGGAGAAGCACAGGGGGGAGAAGCAGGGGGGAGAAGCACAGGGGGGAGCAGCACAGGGGGGAGCAGCACAGGGGGGAGCAGCACAGGGGGGAGCAGCACAGGGGGGAGAAGCAGGGGGGAGAGCAGGGGGGAGAAGCACAGGGGGGAGCAGCACGGGGGAGAAGCAGGGGGGAGAGCAGGGGGGAGAAGCACAGGGGGGAGAAGCACACGGGGGAGAAGCACAGGGGGGAGAAGCAGGGGGGAGAAGCACAGGGGGGAGAAGCAGGGGGGAGAAGCACAGGGGGGAGCAGCACAGGGGGGAGAAGCAGGGGGGAGAAGCACAGGGGGGAGAAGCACAGGGGGGAGAACAGGGGGGAGAAGCAGGGGGGAGAGCAGGGGGGAGAAGCAGGGGGAGAACAGGGGGAGAAGCACAGGGGGGAGAAGCACAGGGGGGAGAAGCACAGGGGGGAGAAGCAGGGGGGAGAAGCAGGGGGAGAGCAGGGGGGAGAAGCACAGGGGGGAGAAGCAGGGGGGAGAAGCAGGGGGGAGAAGCAGGGGGAGAACAGGGGGAGAAGCACAGGGGGGAGAACAGGGGGGAGGAGGCTCCCCCCTGTTCTCCCCCCTGCTTTACACCACTCGCGTCCTGCTGCTCACAGAACACTTCCTGCCCTCCACGCCCCTGGCGGCGTCCAT
>JAJHIY020000234.1:0-25000 GCA_022114975.2 Lampris megalopsis
CACGACACGACGATGTTCTGCTGAATATTCACGTCACTAATTCTTTCCCTTTGTAACACTTAACGAAGGCCGGCGACCCGCCCACTTACCCACAATGCACTTGTAATAAATCCTTTACAAATGGCTGCTCAGCGGAGAACACGTGAGTAGAAACTCTCACAGGTACTCATGAGTGCCTAGACCAACACTTATAACGCCGTTATGAACAAAGACGCCTTTAATTATGTCATCTTTGGTGCTTATGGATGTCCTTTTAAGTATTTATCATCGCCTTATGACACCTTATAAAGCTCTTACATGCGTCTTAAGGTTCATCTATAAATACTTTATAAAGTGTTGCCCACTTTTTGTGAGGCTTTGTATGAACGTATTGAAGTGATGTGGATGAACTTGAAAAAAAGACAAGACAAGACACGTATGATGGACATAAACATACGCAGGGAACGACTACACAACCACACACACACACACACACACACACACACACACCTATTTCATTGTGTCGGCCCCCTCTTAGACATCCCTCCCAGCCCATTATCCCATTCCATCCTCCTACTGCACACCGCTCTTTCCTCTCCTTGTCCCTATTCCCCAGTGACTGGCCTCTCCCATGTCCCAGAGCCCATTAAAACCCCTTTAACCCCCACCCACCCACCCACCCCACACAGCCCCCGCCCCTCCTGTCACATACCCCTACCCCTGCCTTGTCACACCCCTGCACTGATGGATGGTCGGGGTCACTGGTTCAGCTGTGGAGTTCAAGCCTGCAGGCTGCATAGAACAACCCCCCCACCCCCACCCCCACCCTCCACCTCTCCTCACGGGCACCCTCCTCACCTCCACCCTGTACCCCAACTAAACTCCCCCACCCACCCACATCTCCTCGTCATCCACCCTGACGCCCGCAACCCTTCCTCCGTTCCCCGGCTCGTCTCTTCTCTACTCCCCCCTCCCCTCCCCTCCCCTCCCCTCCCCTCCCCTCCCGGATTCAAAACAAAACAATGTCAGAAACCTAAAGCGCAGCACTCAGCTGAGAAAACTCATAACTCTCCGCTCGGCACCACTCCCCTCCCCCCCCCCCACGCCCACCGTTAACACTTTCATTCCTCTCCGGGCCCTCGAATAGCCCCGGCTTACAGGGGTCACATAAATCACCGGTCAGGTCAGGCTTGCTCCACAGTCAGGTCACACCTCATATAGAATGGATGGAGCTAGGTCACTTACTGTCACTGAACAATGACTTATCTCTTTATAATGACGCCCGTTTGCTGTCTGTGTGTGTGTGAGTGTGTGTGTGTGTGTGTGTGTGTGTGTGTGTAGCTACATGTGCTGTATCCCATGTCTTTCTGTTTACCCTGTTGACTGCGAGGCTCCTCAGGTCTCCTCTGATGCTTTCTGCTTCTTTTTTACCAAGTCGAGGAAGTGGGAACGCTTTAGCTGAGCCACCTTTGGACCCAATATCGGCTCATCGTCTTCTCTTGTGGCGCTTATTTGCCTGGTCTGACGTCTGTAGACTATGGCCTGTGTCTTTCCTGATGGCTCCTGTGTCGGCCCCATAGCAGAGGGGGGGGGGTCTGGAGAGTCTTAGCTCGCAGACCTGAATCTAGGCTGACACAAACTCCGCTCTTATAGTAATCACGACGCTCAGGAACACTGAACCCACAAGATGGAGGGGAGGGGAGGGGGGGTCGGATCAGGGCCGGACGGGGTTGGGTGGGAGCCCGACGGATTCCAGTAGTTTTGAAACGTGGCAATTATCAGCATTAGCCGGGTCCTAACTGCCCCCGCCCGCCCGCCCCCGACCCCAATACGCCAGAGTGCACGGAAATGGCAGCAATCACACCCGATTTCCCTCATGGAAACTGGACGGCCCGGACACACACATCCCCGAGATGCGGGCCCTCGGTCGAGGCGAGAGAGCAACGCCAGATCCCCGTGGGCCTTTGACAGATGGGAGCTGAGTGGGGCAAGTCCTGGGGGCTGACAGCAATGTTGCCCAAATTGCTCTTGGATCGACTAACAATTAAGATATCAAAAGAGATCATGGCAGCTCACTGACAGCTGCTTCAATTGTTTGCACCTGCTCCTCTGGTGTTCTGCACATGTCTGGCATGGATTAGGCCGACTTGTGCCGGCCACATTTCACCTTTCCACAAGTGATTTACTCCAGGAATCATCTACCTCGCTCGCCGGCTCGCTGAACACACCCTGCCGCTTCTCCGCCATCTGTGAGGAGACAGCCAATGTCATTGCCATCATCATAATTGTTATCGTCGTCATCGCCATTATGGTCATCATCACCATTGACGGTGTTATTATTTCTTTCTTACCCTCTTATTGTTGCTGAACTGCTGTGGATGTCTGTCTCACCAACATCAGGGTTTTAAGTCGAGTTGATATATTCCTAATGCAAAAAGCAGCTTAAGGGCTTTTGTTGTTGGCTGACCTCCCGTCCCATTTGCTGTGCAATACCACACTGAAGCGACAAGTGGATTAATATAAATACTTCATATGATGCATGATGGGAGGACGCGGCTCGTGAAGTCCCAGGGGTGTTTTCTCCATTGCCTGATTGGGTTTTCAGCACGCTCGCTGCGGATCTTGATAAGCCTGTGAAAGCCGAACTCAGAGTCTGAACCCACGGCATGATAAAGGCCGCCTGTGTCAAATGTACTGCCAACTGCTCATGAGAGCTGTCTTGACCCAGGATGGCTAGATGGATGGATGGATGGATGGTTAGATGGATGGATGGACGGATGGTTAGATGGATGGATGGATGGATGGTTAGATGGATAGATGGAGTGATGTATGGGTGTGTGCATGCATGCATGTATGTATCTATGGATGGATGGATGGATAGATAGTTGGGTAAATGTATGTATGTATGTATGGATGGATGGATGGTTAGATGGATGGATGGATGGATGGATGGTTAGATGGATGGATGGATGGATGGATGGAGTGATGTATGGGTGTGTGCATGCATGCATGTATGTATCTATGGATGGAGGGATAGTTGGGTAAATGTATGTATGTATGTATGGATGGATGGATGGTTAGATGGATGGATGGATGGATGGATGGATGGATGGTTAGATAGATGGATGGATGGATGGAGTGATGTATGGGTGTGTGCATGCATGCATGTATGTATCTATGGATGGAGGGATAGTTGGGTAAATGTATGTATGTATGTATGGATGGATGGATGGTTAGATGGATGGATGGATGGATGGATGGTTAGATGGATGGATGGATGGATGGATGGATGGAGTGATGTATGGGTGTGTGCATGCATGCATGTATGTATCTATGGATGGAGGGATAGTTGGGTAAATGTATGTATGCATGTATGGATGGATGGATGGATGGTTAGATGGATGGATGGATGGATGGATGGATGGATGGATGGATGGAGTGATGTATGGGTGTGTGCATGCATGCATGTATGTATCTATGGATGGATGGATGGATGCTTGAATGATGGAAGAACACATGGATGGATGGGCGGATAATGGATGGATCGCTAAAAGAGAAAAATATGGATAAAAAAACAAACCAGACACAACTAGATATGATTTCCCTTGGCAATGAGAAGTCGTACTTATTAAAACACTTGCTAACCCCAAGGCAGGGCCACCAAAGCCTCTCCAGATAAAAAAAACCATTTCATTCGGGCGCCATCTTAGAAACGCTGCAGGGCAGGAAGTTCTTGACCAGCGAGACCCAGACGCCTATCTTTCCAATGGGGAGTCGTCTATATCTAGTGTTCTGGGTCACATATTATTTGCGTTTCATATCAAGGAACACTGGCACACTGTACACAATATGGAGCGTTAAGGTTTTTTCCAAAGGCCTTTTCCCCACTTTACCCATGTTTGGATGCACGTGCTATTCAGGACTCGGGAATCGGGAAACATTTACTTGTCATTTCATTCCATGCACCTGCGCACATGAAATGAAACGACATGTCGTTTGCCCCAGCCCACAGCAGTGCACCACAAAGATGAAAACACATATATCCGAACTACAAGAACACATATATCCGAACTACAAGAACTACAAAAGCACATGTATCCAACATATCCAAAAATGTAAAAAAAAATCACTGTTCAAGAGAGCGAACGCCAGGATGACTATGGGAACTTCCGGCCTGCATGGGCTAGCTAGCAGTTAGCTTAGCCTGCCCCGCTTCTGGGTCCTGTCAGACCGCCCTCGGTGTTTGGTCTAAGGTGTCGTTGGGATTTGTGTGTGATCTGTAGGAAGTAACAGGACTGCGGAGGCGTGAATCTGGACCGGCAGAATGTCTTCGTGCTATGCAGACAGCGCGGCTTCGACCGGCCAGTTTCGCCGCCAGCGGGACTTTGCGTGGCCTTATGTTGGCAGTACTGCCAAGTGCAGCATCTCAGATCGCCCTATTCCACACTTATAAAGTGCACTGCCCCACCTCTAATTTGAACCGTCTCTCCTTTTATTGTGGTCAGTCTGAGAAAGAGAGGGGAAAAAGGAGCACGCAAAGAGAGAGGGAGGTGGAGAGCGATAATAAAAAACGAGAGGGGGGGTGGTGGTGGTGGTGGGGGGGGTGAGGGAGAGATCTGTAGTAAGCCATTCGTCATTACCAGCATTTTAAACTCTCCGCTTGTGTTTTCTTTCTGACAGCGTTCCGCCATATTTCTTCACAAGGCGATCACGATGTTCAGAAGCAGATGGGAGGTCAACTCCTCCTCCCGGCTCTCCCCTGGCCTCAGCAGGCCACAGCCTTGGGCATAAGTGTGCTGATCTAGAAAGGGTGTTTGTACATACGACTGCGTGTTTACTTGTGCATGTATGCATGCGTGTGTGTGCATGTGTGTGTGTGTGTAGACAGGTGGGGAGCATCCCTGTCTTTTGTCCTCAGGCATTTGTGTGTGGAGAGAAGCAGCTGGACAGAAAGAGGTACACCTGGTTGGGTGGGGGGGGGGCACCATCTGAATGAAGCACTAACAAACACATACACAGAGAGAGGGGGGGGGAGAGAGCTAGAATTATAATATTTGATCACAGCAGTCGCTATGAGAGTATCTGGTTGGCTACTTGTGTACCCTCCATTGTAGCTGATTGTAGTTGTGTTTATTTCCAGCAGGGAAACTATCTCCCATTATCTCTCCATCAGCTTTAAGCTCCATTAAAACTCCCCTCCCCTCGGTGCACAATAACACCAGTATGCTCCCTCTGTGTGCTGTCATTGTCCAGGGCTATAAGGCATGGTTGGTGGTTGGCCTGATTTTGCTTTCTTTCTTTTTTTTTTTTTTACTGGACAGAATGCTTCCTGTCACTGTGTGTGTGTGTGTGTGTGTGTGTGTGTATGGACCGAGACAAGCCAATTACAAAAGTATGTTCCCAAAAAAAAAAGAGAAAGAAACAAGGACAGGAAGGAAGGATGTAGAGGTGGCAGCCGTCCCCCCCCCCCAGCACCCTCCTTCAGCCACATCAACCCGTTGCTACTCCCCCCTCATCTGGGCAGGGGGGTGGGGCTGATGGTGGCGGTGTGTGTGTGTGTGTGTGGGGGGGGGGTAGACAGAGCCAGTTGTACCCAGTGCCAACCTCGCTGGAGCCAGGCCAGTCCCCCTGGACCCTCTGGATCGTATTCTGGTGCGGGCTGTGGTGGCTGGCTGGTCCAAGTGTGTAACACTAGCTAGGCCCCTGACACAGCACAGGTATGTCCCCTGTGGCCCAGATTACCAGGGGACTGTGTAAACAGCCCTGCTAATCTGAGGAAGTATTCTGTTGGCATATTTGTGGAGGGCTGCCTCAGCGACAGGTCTGGTATTTCCATTTGGCGTACGTAGGCGGAGGAGAGTTTCGAGAAATTTCTAAAAAACAAAATTTTCCAAGCTCCCCCCCCACCACCCCACCCCGTTTCCATTCGGTTAGCACGAAGCTCGGAAACGGAGGATCTTAGCGAGCGCGGCTTCCGCACGCTTTCGGGGTGTGTTTCGCCAAAGGTCGACAAGGTGGAAAAGAAAACACGGATGACACGCTCCTACTGATCCGGATCCAGCGGGAGTCAACGTATGGATTCGTTGCTCGCTATGTTTCTAATGAGCCCAGCGAAGGCCAGGATAACTCTCCAAATGACCTACAGAAATCTGTGTCTTACTTATCTT
Source organism: Lampris megalopsis (assembly GCA_022114975.2). Classification (NCBI taxonomy): domain Eukaryota; kingdom Metazoa; phylum Chordata; class Actinopteri; order Lampriformes; family Lampridae; genus Lampris; species Lampris megalopsis. The sequence continues at coordinate 6,147 of JAJHIY020000234.1, forward strand.
ACCTTTGTGCACGGAGAGAAAAGCTCATTGTGTCTTCCAGTCATTTTAATCTCCTAACAGCTCGGGCTTGGTCCGCTCGGTCACTTCTCCGGCCCTCGCTCCATTGTCCTGTATGTCATCTGCAGGCAGACACTGTTTAGATATTAATGGCCGCATGATGAGATGGCCTCCTTACAAGGCTGCCCTTACTGGATAATTGATCATGTCGTGAATGACATGTGATGTGGTTCAGGTTTAGGTATACTAGCTTGCTCCGCCGCGGAGGCACGATCAACATCGGCTCCGCCGCCGCCTCATTTTCCGATCCACAACCTAGCGGTCCGGACCTGTACAAATACTTAACCGAATCGAAAAGCTTTGCGAGGAATTTTGGAGGGAAAATCTCATTATAGTTAAAGGGAGAGATCAGAAAACTAGAGGAGGGCGGAAGAGAGACACTTTGCTTAGTGATATCCAAGCTGTTGCCAATTAAGTTTTAGATGGAAAGAAAATGCAAAAAAAAAAAAAAAAAAGTTGCTGGAAAATTCCGCGAGGCGAAGGGATAAATCAGACATTTTGGTAATAATTCCTGCTACGTACTACAAACAAGTTTGAGAATCTATGAGCGGTTTCTGTGATGACTTCACCGTGGAAGTAAGTAATCCCGGGGGCCGAGCGAGAGAAGTAATGAGCATTCTTTTCTGACATGGCTCTGTTTATAGGAGTGCAGCTCTAGCATGTAAAGAGAGATGTATGGAAGCACTTCTCTCCCTTGGAATAAAGTAATTAAGGATCTCCCTCCCTCCCCACCCGCCCCTCCTCCACCTCCCGAGCCCAAAGGGGCCGGCTTCCCCCAAAATGTCATCGCCGCAACTTGACATCCTGACCCGGACATTTAATTTATTGATCTTCATTTTATTCGGATGTGAGGACCCTCTTGCTCTTTTAAATTAATCCAGGTTAATTTGGCCAGGCCCCCTTATCCCACCCACCATGAATGAGCCCTCTGTTGGGCAGGCCCGGCCCCGGCCACCCACTTTTATGGGAATCTGCAGTGAATTAGAAAATCTGTCAATGCGAGAGGAGCTGCGCGGCACGGATATGCCGTGTCACTCCACCTGTAAAAGAACTGCTCTTTGTCCATTATCTCTCAGGCTTACCTGAGGAGAGTTAACCTTGGGGTCAATAACATCTCCATGGCGTTTCATGACTGGCTGGGCCTGGGGGTCTGAGGAGAGCCATTGTTAGCACGGGGGCTGCAGCTCCACGTTTCCTCCCTCTCTCTCTCTCTCCCTCAAATACCTCTGGGAAACAGATCTGTAAAGAGCGGTGATGGGAGCCATAAAGACGTGATCACTTTTGCAGGGGAGAGCAGTCACTGCTTTTCAGAGGTTAATATGGTCAATACGAAATTCAACAATGAATTGATGACGCATGCATGCCCCCGCCGTTGAATGATTAACATAACGAAAGCCGCTTTAGTCGACACTGTATTCTCACAGTGAATGTGCTCTCTGCATTAACCCGTCCTATTGCGTAGGAGCAGTGGGCAGCTGCCGCGCCCGGGGACCGACTCCGGTTCTTCTTTCCACCGCCTTGCTCAGGGGCACAGGCAGGAGCATTAACCCTAACACGCATGTCTTTTCGATGGTGGGGGGGAAACCGGAGCGCCCGGAGGAAACCCGCGAGGACACGGGGACAACGTGCAAACTCCACACAGAGAGGACCCGGGACGGCCTGGGGTTCGAACCCAGGAGTTCGAACCCAGGACCTTCTTGCTGTGAAGCAACAGGGCGAACCGCAGGCCCAGTAATAAAGTAGCTTTTAACGTTTGTTGCAGCGGTACAGCCTGTTTCTAAGCTCTGGACCAGCCACACCGACCGTCGTGCTCCTCGCGTCCCATCTCGACGGGGAAACCGGTGATGTGGAACGCTCGGCGGCATACTCCGCTCCTCTCCTTTCCCCCTCCCGTGTAATTCATGCTCTTCCCCAGCCCGAGTCTTTATAGTTAAGCACGCCGCTACTCAAATCTAAGCATCCCAGATTGGGCTGCAATTTGCCTGTGCATATCTATTGCTCTCCCCACAATCATCCAAATGGTAGAAATAATAGTGAAATTGTAGGAAAGGTTCGGACACACTGCCAAGATAATAACAACAATATTGTCACAGGGGTAAGATCATTAGTTGGCTCTATCCTGCCGCTGTTGTGGAAAGGTATTTGTGTTTGCGGTTGCCAAGAATACTTTTGGGATGATCGAAACGGACGACAGAGACTTGTTTAGCAGCTCGGAGAGCGGCTGAAAACGAGATAATTCCAAATTTATGGAAGAAGGAGGAAAAACTCCCCGACGTTTTCTGACCGCGGCATCGATTTGAATGACTCCTTCTATGCGTCCGCGGAGGACGCAGGCAAACCGATGTGTCAACAAGGGTGCATTGAGGGTGCATGTTTTTGAAACGCTCCCCCTGTTTAGGTGGAGGCATTTGGATAGGGTTCGGCCTGCATGTAAATGGCGGGTTGGGGGGGGTGGGGAGAGTGTCCTAGGAGCGGTCGGGCAGGTGCAAAGTCCAGGTGTGCTGCTGCCAACAGCGATAAGCATCCACCGTGTGGAGAAACAGCTGGCCTCCGTTACTCCGCCGGGAAGGGAGCTGGGTAAGTCTACTGGGGTCAGGCGAGGCCGTTACATCTCGCTCGTTTCCGGCCACGACACCGCTCTCTCACAGCGGCATGCTTGCCGGAACTGAGGATCTGCCTGATGTGAGTGGATGTCGTCAAGCCAGTCGAGCGTTTGTCAACCAATCCCCAGCGAAGCGAGGCGGGCGGTTGGACGGGCCGAAGCGAGCCGGCTGCCAACCAAACGGCGCCGGAGCCGTTGCCGCTCGCTGTCCAAAAACAGAAGCGCGGACGAGGGTCTCTTCTTGAAACGCGTGAGGGAGAAATGTGCACCCCCCCCACCCCCACATTTTTCACCCCGCGTGCATTAGCGTGGAAAGGGGGGGGCTGCAGCTTCCCCTAGTGGTGGCAGGTGGGGGTGCAACGTCTCAGACCGAACAGCATGCCTAACTTTTTCTAACGTACAAAAAAACAAAAACAAAAAAACGTCATCTTAAACAGTGGGCGGGGCGGCGTGGGATGTACATTTCTAATAATAAAGTGAGTAAACGCTCCAGTCCAAATCCGCTACACACGCGCCTTACAAACAGAACAATGACGTCATATTGTAGCGACCGGGGGGAGGCGGTCGCTCTGACTGTCGGCCGGCTCCGCGCTGGGGGAGCGCAATGGCTGATGGGAGTTTTAATGTTGGATTTAAAATTGTGTTTAATGGTGTGGTGTTCATGTTGTGGTTATTCTTGTGTTGTTGTTTTGGGGGTTCGACTCACACTGAGCGGGAGATCGTTTACTGACTAGCTGACTGTAGGACCCTGACTGGGACTGATGTCACCACTTGGGACATGGGGGGGGGCTCGTTACGTTGTTGTCAGTTCTGGTCCAGTCCGGCCGGTGTGAATAAAAGAGCCCTCCCGGGGTCGTGCGGTGTATGGGGGGGGGGGGGCACGGGAGCTGTGGTTATAAAGAGCTCCCTGCCTCTCGACTCGTTCTTCCTCGCCGGCTCGCCACATTACTTTTCCTTTTAGTTGGCAGCCCCCCCTCCTTCAAACATCTTCCCGCGTGCCTGCCCGCGTGGGCGGCGGGCGCTGCAGCGTGCAGGACGCTGCAAAACGTGCATTGATCCATGCACAGAACAGGGCCCTCTTTGCCTCGGCTCCTTTTCTTGGAAAACTATGTTGTCACCGCATTCGCTAACAGCCCCGAGGGGGTGTTGGGGAGGTGAGGGAACATGGCAGGCCGAGCACATCACCTGTTCCTCCGGCTAAAATAGGACACAACTTGAGATTCAATTTTAGCAGCCAGAGGGGGCTCACCGACAGCAGCGACAGGGGTGCAACGACTGGCGATGAGTGACGATCACAGGCCTCGCAGGCCACAATCGACAGTCCCATGTGACCTCGTTTCGCTATACCTGCCTCTTCCCCCCGGCCCCGCCGCCGACCACACACACTAATTATAGGCCTGGATATTTGCATTCGCTTTTCTGCTCAGGCCTTATCTGTAGATGGCTGAGCTTCAGAAGGGATTACGCTGTAATCCGTTTGGGAGATGGAGGTTCTGTTAGATACCCTCCAAGTCTCTGAGCGTCCAAGGAATTTCGACCCATTTGCTCTCCCATATCCGAGATCATCCAACTAGCAACGCCGAAACTTAGAATATGGACGGCTGGACGTGACAAAATATTTCCAGCGAATCCTTAGGTAGTGAAACAACCCTCTATATTTGTGTGCAAATGCAGGCAACACGACCGAAAGATTACATCCCAAATAATCAAAATGTGCCATCATCAGAACACCAGATCTTGCTCTAAGGAAGATTAAGTCATCGGGCCGTTCATCATTGCCAGACAGATAGATCGCTTTTCTTGATTTCAGCGGCTGCTGCATTCAATTTGCGACTCATCTCACTGCCACAAACCCCCCCCCCCCACACAATAAACCACAAAACAAATATTTGTTTTTGTTTTTTCCCTGGAAGTAGAGGGCTTTGAAATCCAAACCAGCCGACTTGTAGCTCACGCTGGTGCTATGAAATCTAAAGTGACAAAGCGCTCCTCTCTCGCTCTCCGTCTCGGCCCCGTGCCGTGACTTTTTAACCTGTTGGGCCGTGCAGATGTTTCGCTTTTTCATCATATGGAAAATGTATACCTGCCTTGTTTCGCCCTGTTGTGTATTTAATGCTTTGTGAAGGCTCGCCGTGATTTGGGTTTGCAATTAAGCCGCTTCCATTAAGGAATATTACCGCTGAACGGATTCAATACTCCAGGCCTTGATTTCCATCCATTAGCCAAACCGCTTATCCCGCTCTCAGGGTCGCGGGGATGCTGGAGCCTATCCCAGCAGTCACTGGGCGGCAGGCGGGGAGACACCCTGGACAGGCAGCTGCCAGACCATCACAAGGCCAACACACACACACACACACATTCACACCTAGGGACAATGTAGTACGGCCGATTCACCTGACCTGCATGTCTTTGGACTGTGGGAGGAAGCCGGAGCACCCGGAGGAAACCCATGCAGACACGGGGAGAACACGCAAACTCCACACAGAGGACGACCCGGGACGACCCCCAAGGCTGGACTACCCCAAGGCTCGAACCCAGGACCTTGCTGCTGTGTGGTGACCGCGCTAACCACTGTGCCACCACGCCGCCAGGCCTTGATTTGTCAAAGGAAAATGCACGACCAGCAGTGATGACTGGAAGGCCGCGGTGATGGACTGAGCATCAACCCCCCCCCACCACCACCACCACCACCACCACCCCGCAATCAGTCATCGGATACTACTTGAGACTTAGAAAATCAATATGCCGGCTTTACTTTATACCCGAAGTGTTATCCAACAGCAGAAAGTACTGAAGAGACAAATCCACATGGACAAGAGTAGTTCAGTTGTCAGCCACGGAGCAACCACGCCAGCAAAGACACATCCATCAACAGGTGAAAGAATGCAGCGTTTAGCATGCACAATAACAGAGGCTTTACATAAGAAACACATTGTCTGCTAAAGGTCTGAAATGAAACTTGGACTGTCTCCCTCCCTGCAAGGATCACACCGCCATTGACAGAGCCCCATGGCCTGCAGCCTGTTTTGTCACTGATACGACTGCGCTGTCCCCTAAAAGGGGGACACTGACACTAGGATGTCACCTGGACTTTGTTTCCTAGTGCGCCTCCACCTTCCTACTTGCACCCCCTCAGGGTGATTCCCAGCCTTGGCTCCTCTCACCCCTCCCTTTTGTATTGAGAGGGCAAACAATGCACTCTGTGGCCCCGAGGCTAATTTTACACCTCCAAGCTTTGTTGTTTTCTACCCCCCCCCACACACACACACAGCTCCTCCATCTCACATCCACCCTCCTCCCACCTGACATGTACAAAATGACAAGGCTGACCAATGGCGAAGATATTTGGGGAACTTTTTCAGGGAATAAGTGTGAACACACGGGGGCCTTCAGGGGCCGTTCCTGAGCAACAAAAGGTGCAAGGCCCTATTGTTTGGTGCCATCACCTATAATGGCTGCTCCGGCACATAGCGTGACAGCGCTCCGACAGCGGCTCCTTCCAGATTCAACGCTGAGCGATGTATTGCCGATAATCAGGAACAGATTGAGGTCGGCCGCGACGCTCATATTAAAGAGCCCTGCAGTTGACGTGACAGATAGACAAGGAAACACACTGTTTTGCGGAAAATCACTGGTATTAATATTGTCGTTCCTCACAATGCATGCGTTAGCAGACGGCAGGAGTCCCCGTTGTAAAAAAACGAAACATCCCTGTCTATTTCCACCGCAAGCGGACTTGTTTAAAAAACATCGGTCTGCGGAGTCCCGGCTGACCTTGTGCTGTGCTGAATTCCAACGCGTTTCCTATAAAAACAGACAGCTTGTATGTCACACTAAACCAAGAATTCCCTGGCTGGCCGGCCATGTTTGATTCGGGACCTCAAGTCATTAGAGGCTAATGTACTTCCTGAAACTCCCGAGCGAATACGGTCAGTCCTGCAGGAGGACACGCCGCGCCACAGTTTACTTGTTATGTGTCAGTGTGCGTATTTTGGCGCCTGCCCTCCCCAACATTCTGGCCTGTCGGTGAAGCGTGCACGTGGATCTGGTTCCTCATTGTTATTAAGTGCCTCGTATCCTTTCCCTGGACTTAACCGGGATGACAATGCTTTCCAAATCCCAATCATTTAGATCCCTGTAAACAGACCACAGCTTTCATGTGAGCACAAACTACACAGTGAATACCTTCTAATAGCGCATATCAATTGCTATTAGGACTAAGAAGAGAGCGAGGGAGAGAGAACGAGAGAGAGAGAAGAAAAGGACCAAAGGGTTCCTGATTATCCCTGAGTCTTTAACAGGCCAAATAAATAGTACCATGTGGGTGATTTGGCCCAGATGGACACCCAAGACCCTGGGAGTTAGACCGGTCCAAAAACCATCAGCGTTCAGGAGTGAAGTCAGGGTACCTGCCCTACCTCAGCATCCCCTCATCATTAAGGGCTTAGTGTCCCAAATGGATTTTACAGTCGCGGCTCTGAGACGGAGACGAGGAGCTGCTCCAGGCAGTGCAGCTCAATCAAAAACACTTGTGCAGCCGGGGACGCGTATTCAGCCACTATATGGACATAGTAGGACGAGCAGGACAACAGTTGCGGTGTTTTGCGTCTTCATTCTTCATCGTCACCGATGCCAGGGGAGTTCAGAGGACTAGGAATAGATGCAATGTCCCGCTGGAAGATAGCACCGAACGCTTCTACAATAAAACACGACTGCTGGCCATCTTCCCAATGGAGCAACATCTGCCCCTGCTGTCTGATTCATTTGCGTTTGTGTAAATAAGCCCGAGCCACCACACTGGGCTTTGGCATGGCCAACAGCTATGGAAATGTGCCACGGTGTGTCAACAGTCTCACAGCACTTTAGATCAGCTTGCTTTTCCTGCTTCACTGGGGGATTTGCTGCGCCATGGTGACAATGCTGACGGCTCTCTGTCTCGACGAATGTACTCGTCAGATTTTTGTATGCTATATTTAATGTCTAACGTTCCACGTGGCCCGTCTGTCTGACTTATTGTCCTCTGTTGGTCTGTCTGTCTTCTTGATTTACCATCTGTGACCGCCTGATTTACTGTCTGTCCGTCTGCCTGACTGTGTCTGTCTGTCTGCTTTTTTGATTTAACATCTACTTATGTTTTATCTACTGTCTTTCAGACATACCATCTCTCTGTTCCTCTGTGTGTCCATCTGTCTGTTTACCCGCCTCTCTGCCGCTCTCTCTCTGTTCTTCTCTCTGTTTCTTCTCTCTCACCCTCTCTTTCTTCTTTGACAGTTAACTCATCACTTTGGAAACAACGAGAGGAGTAAAATGAAATCAGAAGGGGGGCTACCTTACTTTCAGAAATTTGTGTAAGTGTATCTTTTGTGTGCATATAGTGAACTTGTCTGTGTGTGTGTGTGCAAGAGAGAGAGAGAGAGAGAGAGAGAGAGAGAGAGAGAGAGAGAGAGAGAGAGAGAGAGAGAGAGAGAGAGAGACGAGAGAGAAAGACAAGAGAGAGAGAAACAAGAGAGAGGGATGAGAGAGACAAGAGAGGGATGAGAGAGCAAGAGACGAGAGAGAGAGACGAGAGAGAGAAAGACAAGAGAGAGAGATGAGAGAGACAAGAGAGGGATGAGAGAGCGAGAGACGAGAGAGAGAGACGAGAGAGAGAAGGACAAGAGAGAGAAACAAGAGAGAGAGAGAGATGAGAGACGAGAGAGGCAAGAGAGATGAGAAAGCGAGAGACGAGACGAGACGAGAGAGAGAAATGAGAGAGACGAGAGCGAGAGAAACAAGAGAGAGGGAAAGAAATGAGAGAGAGAGAGACGAGACGAGAGAGAAATGAGAGAGAGACGAGATGAGAGAGAGGCAGACAAGAGACAGAGAGAGAGAGAGAAACAAGAGAGAGGGATGAGAGGGACAAGAGAGGGATGAGAGAGCGAGAGACGAGACGAGAGAGAGAGAGACTAGAGAGAGGGAAAGACAAGAGAGAGAAACAAGAGAGAGAGAGAGATGAGAGACGAGGAGAGACGAGAGAGGCAAGAGAGATGAGAAAGCGAGAGACGAGACGATACGAGACGAGACGAGAGAGAAATGAGAGAGACGAGAGCGAGAGACAAGAGAGAGGGAGAGAAATGAGAGAGAGAGACGAGACGAGAGAGAAATGAGAGAGATGAGATGAGAGAGAGGCAGACAAGAGACAGAGAGAGAGAGAAACAAGAGAGAGAAACAAGAGAGAGAGACAAGAGAGAGAGACGAGAGAGAGAGACGAGACAAGAGAGAGAAACAAGAGAGAAAGACGAGAGAGAGAAAGACAAGAGAGAGAAACAAGGGAGAGCGAGATAAGAGACGAGAGAGACAAGAGAGACGAGAAAGCGAGACGAGACGAGAGAGACAAAAGAGAGAGAGACGAGATGAGAGAGAGGCAGACAAGAGACAGAGAGAGAGAAACAAGAGAGAGAGAGAGACAGAGAGAGAGAGAGAGAGAGAGATGAGAGAGAGAAACAAGAGAGAGAGAGAGAGAGAGAGAGAGAGACGAGACGAAAGACGAGACGAAAGACAAGAGAGAGAGAGAGAGAGAGAGAGAGAGAGAGAGAGAGAGAGAGAGAGAGAGAGAGAGAGAGAGAGAGATGAGAGAGAGAGAGAAACTAAGGGACCAAGTGTGAGTGATTTCAACACTAGAATGACCGGGATTTCACTCCTACCTAAAACGACCATTACACTCTGTATTCTGCCAGGATAAATACCCAAGTGAGATATTAATGCATTGCATATGTTAGTATGTCTGTTAGGAAATGACTGACACCAAAATTAACATTTTAATAACTATAGTACTGTTTTTAAACAATTTAAACTTCAGAGACATGGTCGAACTTGAATAGCAAAATTGAGAAAGGGAAAATATTACCTGAAAAACAAAACAGAAAACACATGCTGCTAATCTAACAAACGTAACAAGGCCTATAAAACGTGAAATGTAAAAAAAAGAACTGAAAATAAATATTGAAACAGTCCCAAACAACGACCGGAACTTTAAGACTACTAGAACGACGGTTTTTAAACTCTATATTCTGTCAAGATAAATACCCAACTGGGATATTAACGCATTGCATATGTTAGTGTGTCTGTTATGAAACTAACTGACACCAAAATTAACATTTTAACAACTTTAATACTAATTTCAAAAAACTGAAAATGGCCGCATTAAACTCGTTTTTTATGCAAATATGTGCAATTTTAGGAGAATTCAGGGGCCGGCAGGCCTGTGTCCCCCCCCCCCCCACAGTTATTAAGCTTTGAAAATCCTAAACGGTCATAACGACCGTCTTGGCCAGCTACCTGCTCTTTGTGTGCACATAGTGAACTTGTGTGTGTGTGTGTGTGTGTGTGTGTGTGTGTGTGTGTGTGTGTGTGTGTGTGTGTGGGTGTGTGTGTGTGTGTGTGTGCCTGCTTGCTCAGACGTACTTGGAATTCACTATCTTGCGTCATCGACCGGCAGCCTGTTTTGCCTGCCTTTCAGGCGACCTCCAAATGTCCATTTATTTAATCTGCCGTTTTAGGAACGAAGAAGAAGAGCTCGTGCTTGGTGATGGCGTCGCGTCAGCGGCGCATCACCGAGCGAAGCCAAGCCAGGCGAGTGCAGAAGGGCTCCGCTCAGCTCGGCCCCGCTTCCTATTCATGGCTCGCTATGTTTAAGTGCAGCGGCACATGGAAATGGTTGCAGTGGAGCTGACCCCAAGCTGCCCGGTCAGTCCCATTTGTAAGAGACGGAGCCTGTCTTTTATCAGTCCCCATTAGAGGGGACAGGGGTCCAGTGTGGGTGCATGTGCATGTATGCATGCATGCATGCGTGTGTGTGTGTGTCTTGTTTGAGCAGCCACATTAATCTCCATGAGTGAGCGCTAGCAGGTGTTAACCTGTGTCACTCGTAATCGTCATGGTAACAGAGTCATGGCACCTGGAGGCGGCCATGAGGCCATGAGACACTAATCTGTACCTCCTCCTTCCCATATGAGATGTGACACTGGAAACTGTGTGTGTGTGTGTGTGTGTGTGACAGTAGCAACATTGTATTTTCTCTGCTTGCTGTGTATTTTGTAATATCTATAATAACTTTATATAATATATGCAGGGTGTCTGTATTTGAAAACAGCTGTAATGTCTCTCTGTCTACAGCAGGGCTTCTCAAAATCTGGAACCTTGGCCCGCATCCGCACCGCACCGCACGGCGAGGCAGCCCGGACCCAGCCCATACCTCGTGTTGTGAATACAACACGCCACGGAGTGTAACGTTTTCTATTTTGTGTGTTGTTGCTGCCAAGTCCGCGCATTAACGTTACACCGGAGAATTTGTTTCGGGGGTGGTGAGAAGCGTTCACTGTACTTACAGTAACGTAACGAGTGCGGTCTTCCATCACCTCGAGTCACGCTATCTTCACTTCACCTGGCTCACTGTCGCTCCCCTGCTCCGCTCCGTGTGTGTGTGTGTGTGTGTGTGTGTGTGTGTGGGGAGGGGGGGGGCTCAGCCCCGCCCTTGCTGAAACACAGAGAGTAGAGCAGAGGAGAGAAACTAACACAGCCATAAATGACAGTAACGAGCAGCCTACCGGTAGCTTCGTTATGGTTAGAGCCAATCAGGGGCAGAGTAGGGCGGGTCTTCACAGAACCTTTTAAAAGTAATAACTCATCACAAAAGTTATAAGGGAGTTGATTAAATGTTATGGCCAATCTTTCCGGACCTCTGACCTTGAATAGAAATCAGATATGGACCTTTGAATAATAAGTTTGAGAGCCCCCGGTCTGGTCTATAGTATCTGTCCTGTGTAGTCCCTTAAGCACAGGATGAGCCTCTTTTGGCGTCACCTTCAAAATGTCTGCCCGGCAGGGTAATTATTCCAGCGTGGGTCAAGCCCTGATGGTTTCTGGGAGAACTCTTTTGACGCATGCTTAAGTCCTCAGGCTCTTTGGCTCTGCACTCGTCTGGCAGACAGAAGCAACGGCCTGTGGAGGAAATGCTCCAGGACGACTTAGAGCTGGAATGCAGAGCGGCGTGCTCCCAGAAGGCCGCGGTGCGGAGGCCCTGGCGCTGGTGCCACACGCCGTGATTGCCAGAGGTCACTGCCGAGCCGAGACCCGACAACCCCAGACCCGCTCCGCATTTATTCTGGGTTCAAATGTCAGCCTGTTTGGGCCGCCGCATCCGACGCCATACTCCCATCACACACCCCCTCATCTCCCTGATTCTTTTTGTTTGGGGGGGGGGGATTTCCCCACTTTTTTCTCCCCAATTATACTTGGCCAACTATCCCACTCTTCCAAGCCGTCCCGGTCGCTGCTCCGCCCCCCTCTGCCGATCCGGGCAGGGCTGCAGACTACCACATGCCTCCTCCCATACACGTGGAGTCGCCAGCCGCTTCTTTTCACCTGACAGTGAGGAGTTTCACCAGGGGGACGTAGCACGTGGGAGGATCACGCTTATTCCCCTCAGTTCCCCCTCCCCCGTGAACAGGCGCCCTGACCGACCAGAGGAGGCGCTAGTGCAGCAACCAGGACACATACCCACATTCGGCTTCCCACCCACAGCCACGGCCAATTGTGTCTGTAGGGACGCCCGACCAAGCCGGAGGTAACACGGGGATTCGAACCGGCGAGCCCCATGTTGGTAGGCAACAGAATAGACCGCCACGCCACCCGGACACCCGCCCCCCTCATTCTTCATCCGTTATCCACTATTCTGACCATTCTGTATGGAGAAAGAAAATGAGATAGGGAAGGATTTAGGCAGAGAGTGACAGAGACAGAAGACTGAACGAAAAATAACTGTTGATGTGCAACAGGGAGGAAGTGGGGAAGAGAGGCGGAGAGAGAGCGAGACGGTCTGGCAAAAAAACAAAAAACAAAAAACAAGTGAGAAAGAGAATGAAAGAGCGAGAGAAGCTGGACGTGGTAGAAAAAACAAGGATCTTTGCCAGTTTGACGGAGCCAGTGTGAGGGCGGTGTTGTGGTAGTGTTGTTTACCCCGTGAAGGACGCGATGCCGGGGCAAAAGGCTGCAGGGTAATGCTGGGTGGCAGCTCTCGGAGGCCCGGCCCCCCGGGGCTTTCTGTTGGCTGGCCCAGCTGTCATCTTTCTAATGATTTCTTTATTTTGCAGGAAGAGCTTGTCGCCAGGGGAAACGGGCCACTTCCGGCACGGAGAAACCCGACGCTCGGCCAGGCCGACGCTGGGAACCCGCTACGTCTGCAGCCACATCGCTAGGGACCCGCTCGCCCTTTCATCCCGCCTGTGTTTCTTTGCTTTCTTTCTCTCTCTATCCACACAGTCATCAGTATCGACCTCTCTCTCCGAGCTGCCGCTCCTCCTCTGGGGGTTTAACCTTACTTCTTAATAGAAATTGTTTTCCTTTGACTTCTAAATGATTATTTAGCATTGCTTGTAGTGGTAGCACATGATTGTGGATGTGACACAAATCTGCCCCCGTCGTTATTCTCAGGGCGTGTTTTGACATTTTGATCTCAAACTGCCTTTAGTAAAGAACAGGTTTTATATTATCTACCAGCATTTTGCATTTGAGGAATTGCCTGAATGGCGTTTATGAATGCTTCATATGTAACCTACTTTCTAACATCCTGGGGAAAAGCAACACACATTTCTTACTTCATGTGTCCAGCGGATAACTTTGAAATTCTATCTCTGTATTGTCGCCATGTCCTATTTTAGCTCATTAGCATCATTTGTATGGACACGGCAACGAGGTCTTTTAAATCTCACATTCTTCAGATAAATTAATTTTTTAACTACCGAGTTAAACTACACGCGATGTAACTTTGCCTTTGCGTTGCTCACGTAGTTCCCAATATGGTAAGTTATTTCTTAGTGTTGCCTTTACCTCGTCGCCAATGTTACAATGTTACATCACGTTGCAACGTGATGTAACATTGTAGCATGGTTAACGTAACATTGTTACCATGTAATGAAATCAACTCAGTCATTGTAGTTCTTAATTCACGATATACTATCCTGTAATTGTTATTATCACATCACTGCTTTTGTGTGTTCGTGGTGTGTAAACATCCCTGTTTCTATCATAATTGACAACATTAAAACGTCAATATATTATTGACCATGTATGGAGCTTTTGATTGATTTTGTAATGTATCTGAAATCCATTAATGAGTTTTGGCCCGCCAGTCTGGCTAAAGCGGGGTCACAAGCCTGATTTTTTCCAAAGCGGGACGTAAATCTCTCGTCCACATGAGGAAATCCGCATCCGACCCTGTTTCGGTCCAGTGTAGAAAGGCATAGGTGTGTAATTTAACAATTACTGTTTATCCCACTGACTCTTGACTCCACGCTATCCTTCTACGTCTGCACAGAGCCGCTGGTATGTTCCATACGCCCCAATGTTAAACCTCCGGCCTAATATATGACTATTAATGATGTACAGGTTAGGTGGTGGGCAAGTTTTGGGTTACGAGTAGGTTGTGGTCATCCTGCCACATGTCACGTATACGCCAAAGAAAGAGTATCACATACCGACGCGTTGGCTAAAGCCTCAATATATGATACCATGGGGTGAAAATATAATTGCCTTCAACTATGTCCAAGGCTAATATTGACCCTTTTCGCGTTTGAGAATTGCTCTCATGCATATCTAGATTGGTTTAGGTCAACCCCCCCCCCATTTCTCCCCAATTGTACCCAGCCAATTACCTCACTCTTCCAAGCCGTCCCAGTTGCTGCTCTGCCCCCTCTGCCGATCCGGGGAGAGCTGCAGACTACCACATGCCTCCTCCCATACATGTGGAGTCGCCAGCCGCTTCTTTTCACCTGACAGTGAGGAGTTTCACCAGGGGGATGTAGCGTGTGGGAGGATCACGCTATTCCCCCCAAGTCCCCCCCCCAAACAGGTGCCCCAACTGACCAGAGAAGGTGTTAGTGCAGTGACCAGGACACATACCCACATCCGGCTTCCCACCCGCAGACATGGCCAACTGTGTGTAGGGATGCCTGACTAAGCCGGAGGTAACACAGGGATTCGAGCTGGCGATTCCTGTCTTGGTAGGCAACGGAACAGACCGCCACGCTACCCGGACGCCCATGGATTAGGTGGATTTTGATCAGTTTTGAAGCTGCATATAAAAATCAATAGCAGTTGTTAGCTTAGCACAAGCCATGGTTAGCGCTGACATGTACCGGTGGCAGGTGCTGTCCTAGCCCGGTGACGCAGCATACACACCATCTCCACCGTTCTTAGAAAATTCGCTAAAATGTTAAAATATGTAAGAACCTCGTCACATGTCATTTCTACTTATATCACCTAATACATTTTGGCATGGGCGCCATACTGGGACGGCCTCCGGCGCCTTACCTGTGCTCCTGTCCATAGCGTCAGTGGCTGGGGCAGGAAGGGCATCCGATGTAAGATTTTGCCCAATCATGACGCAGATCGACGAGACCATACCGGATCGGTCGAGGCTCCATACCAGATCCCGGGTTAACAACGGCCGCCATGGGTGCTTTGCCCTTACGAGGTAACCAGCGGAAACAGTAAAATGGGCTGCGGTGACTCCTGAGAAACAGGAAATAGAAAAAAGAAGAAAGACAGAAGAAGAAGAAATAATCATAATAATAATCATTTTGAAAACATAATGATAGGCACAGGATTCCAAAAACTAAGAAATGGCAGCCGGATGGAGTTTTAGAGCCCTGAAATGACGACAACACTTCGGAGGTCTATCTCATCCCTGCTGAAGTTCATTTATACGAGGCCCATCGCACGCAGATCCCCAACTTGCCATCAAACTCCGAGGGCCTTGAGGAAAACAAGAAAATCAACCCCCACCCCGCCCCGCCCAGCCCCCCACCGCCCCCGTCCTCACCAAGCATAATCAGCCCCAGCCTCGCCAATCATGAAACCCAAGTTGAGTGCGACGGCTCGCAGCCATTCCCCGAGTCTATCTGCAGGCCCTCGCCGCTGATTGTTCCAGAAACAACAGATGGAAATTGTGAGAGTAAACATGTAAATACTGCAGGAGTCATGGCTGAGAGCGGAGCGGGTCTTCCCCGCCCGTCACGGGGAAGCTATTACGACATGAAACGGAGCAGAGCCCCGCAGAAAACAAAACGCTCCGTGTCAGAAATGATAGCTGTCAGGGGCCGGCACACGGAAGCACAAACACACACGCACGGGAAAACACGCCGTTGCCCCGGCGAGAGGGGGGCGAAAACCGAGCCCGCGGGGGCGCGCGGGCGAAGAAGGCCCCGCGTCAATTTAGGCAGAGTGGATTACACGTTTACCGGCGAGTTTTAGAAATGCGTGGGTTAATCAGGCCTGGGGACGGCGCTCAGAAGTGATACCATGTGGCCGGGTTTGTTCAAACGAACGAATATATTTAAATATTTCTCTGGGCTGAGAGAACGTAGTTTATCTCAAGGCCGTTCACCAACATTTGTCAGAATTAACACGAACAAAAAAATAATAAAAATAACGACGGGCCAAGACAGCACAAAGGGAACAGGTCTGCATGATCGTGAGTGTGCATCCCCGTGTGTCTGTTGTGTTTGAACTTGTGTGTTCATGCATTTAAATGTGTGTGTGTGTGTGTGTGTGTATGGTGGGTGATTGTAAAATTGCTTGCATTTCGATAGGCCTTAATTGTGGTATAACAATCTATATAGGAGCACCTTAAAGTCAAAGCACGCTGCACATTTGAAATGTAAACATTTTTTTGAGACTGATTGGTATCCAAACCACAGGACCGATACCCGTCAGGACCGAGTAGTGTCTGCTATCTTGATGAGGTACGCATGTGTGTGTGTGTGCACGTGTGCATGTGTGTGCATGTGCATGTGTGCATGTGTGTGCATGTGTGTGTGTGTGTGCATGTGTGAGAGAGAATTCTTGTGCATGTACATGATTATGTATGATTGGAACAGAGGCCTGTCTGAGACACTGACAAAGCTCTGGTTAAAATCAGAGAACATGCATCGCTCCAGACTGACAATTACATCACACACAATCTAAACTCCCCCTGATTTGATGTTTGAGACATAAAACACAGAAAAGCAACGTTGCAGTCACAGGGAGTAAGCCTCGATGAACCAGACAAATGTTTCTTCAAGTTCACGAATTAGCCCGCTCTGACAGCTGAAACCCGAAACTAGATTTTTTTTCTCTTTTTTTTTTTGTTGTTTTTGTTGCTGAAGATAGCAAATAAACACGAACACTTCTGGGAAATGAAATGTTGCAAGGCATGTGGATTTATCCATGACTACAAACTAATCACAACTTACATTGTAATCTGAATATAAGCGGTCAAAAAAGCTCATTAATCAATTCAGCCTATTTAATAAATGCTGTGGCCGAGCCCACAATGCTTTGCACACAAAGTTGTGCAACTATGTCCTGAACATCTTCGATAGTCAGTGGCAAATGCAGCCCAGTTTGCAGTTGTATTCTAATGTAAATGAGGTTTTGGCGATAATAACACAACTGCGTCCGGGTGGCGTGGCGGTCTATTCCGTTGCCTGCCAACACGGGGGTCGCCGGTTCGAATCCCCGTGTTACCTCCGGCTGGGTCGGGCGTCCCTACAGACACAGTTGGCCGTGTCTGTGGGTGGGAAGCCGGATGTGGGTATGTGTTCTGCTCGCTGCACTAGCGCCTCCTCTTGGTAGGTCGGGGCGCCTGTTTGGGGGGGGGGGACTGGGGGGAATAGCGTGATCCTCCCACGCGCTACGTCCCCCTGGTGAAACTCCTCACTGTCAGGTGAAAAGAAGCAGCTGGCGACTCCACGTATCGGAGGAGGCGTGTGGTAGTCTGCAGCCCTCCCCGGATCGGCAGAGGGGGTGGAGCAGAGACCGGGGTGGCTCGGAAGAGTGGGGTAACTGGACAAGTATAATTGGGGAGAAAAAGGGGGAACCCCCCCACCAAACAAATAAGTAAATAAATAAATAAAGAAATAACAACTGCATTGCACTACAAGTCAGTCTCGCATTGCAAGACCGTGAATGCTGAAATATCACAGGACAGCGTCCTGAACCGTACCCAGCATGCACCTCGGCGAGGTGGTTAACTCTTAATTTGCCAGACGGCGACGCCTTAACTTCACCATTAAAACCCATTGATTGACAGCCGGGCCCATCCTGGTTGCTCTGCAGGGGCGGGCGGGGGCGGTGGCGGGGGCGGTGGGCGGGCTCAACACTATTGGGAGGCTGCCATCGATACCCGTTGTGTAATTTTCTATTGGCAGGTGGGTGACGGTTGTGATTAAATCTGGGCTTTAGCCCCTGCCATCAGCATTATTGTGTACGGGATTCCCCGTATCCTCTGTCACATTCTGTCATGCCAGCTTTGGGCCCTGCCAGCTGGCCTGGTGGCATGGCATAACACAGACTTAGCTAGTCCCAGAAGGGCCTCTGGGTATGCTGTTCTCTCTCGCTCTCTCTGAATCGTCCTCCCTTCCTTCCTTTCCATCATCTCTCTTTTTCCTGCCCCCCGCTCAGAGTCTCACGCTGTCATCCAACAACACAGTGTAGTTTATTTAAGTCTCTCTAGCGCTCCTCTGTGCTGTGCATCTGTCCATCATGCCGTCCAGATCAGCTGGGTGCAACAACATGTGGCGTAGGGGGGTCAGGCCAGGTTTACAATGTAATGTGTGTGTGTGGGGGGGGGGGAGAGCTATGTGGGTGTTAGTGATTACTGCTAAATGTCTGGGACATGCAGGCTTGGCCTGGGGAGGCACTCGGTGGGCAGAGACTGGGACACTGGGTAAAGGTCAGACGTGCTGAAACAGAGAAGTTTCCTACCGGTGTCTGACTGGTGTGTTTGTTTAAGAGCAAGGACACAGGAGAGCCATAACTGCTCTCATTGGCTTTGGCTGAGGCCACTTTACCTCACACACATAATTGGGAGGTTTCAATGTGAGTTTAAATCATGCCTTGGCGGCCAATGTAATGATTACGCTATTTACCCTGCAAACACTGACAAGTCGCTCTCGGGGTAACCTGACCTTCCAGCAGGGTGCATGGAAGGTCAGCGCAATGATTAAAAATACTCAAAATGACATAAATTAGGAGACAAAATAGGCCAATCACAACAACTCCGCTCCCAAATATGAAATATTGGAATTGATACACGCGAGCCGTCGGGGTACAGCTAACTAGCTAATGATGCTACCAGTCCCTCGAAATACCTGCAGCATTGCAAAATTATTAC
>JAJHIY020000235.1:0-28842 GCA_022114975.2 Lampris megalopsis
CACGACACGACGATGTTCATCGTGGAGCAGAAACAGTGAGAAGATCCCGGCACCTGGTGTTGAAAGCCCAATACCAGCAGCACCTACCATTGCACCGGTGACCACAGACCCCAGTAAAAAGGAACCAATGACTCGTACCGGGTCTTCAATTGCCATAGGAATAGCACCTTCAGTGATTCCGGCCAGCCCCAATAACCAGGTTGACTTGCCCGTTTCAATTTCAAAATCTTTAAACAGGCGAGGAGCAAGTAATGTTGATGCGGTTACCGTAAATGCGGAGACCATTTTTACTGAACCAAAGATGGCGTAAGGCCCAAAAACACCATTTGCCATCGCCCCCAGGCAAAATGCATAGGCCGCCTTGTTGACCGGCCCACCCAGGTCAAAGGAAACGAAGAGGCCAATCAATGCCCCTAACAACAATGCATTGGTGCCAGACAAACTATTCAACCATTCAGTTAAACCGTGGTTGAGCATTGCGACAGGTTTGCCAATGACAAACAGCATTAAGGAACCGGTAACCAGGGTGCCAAGCACCGGATAGAGATAGAATGTCAGAAAAACCATTAAACGCGGGGTTGAGGCGGATATGCTGTTTAATCCAGCGCATCACATAGCCTGCTATCAACCCACCGACGACACCGCCAAGAAAGCCAGAACCAATCAGGTTTGCAGCAACGCCAGCCGCAAACCCTGGCCCCAAAGCAGGCTTATCAGCCAGAGAATAAGCGGTATAAGCGGCAAGTACGGGAACCATCAATGTACCCAGTAATCCACCGCCCAATTGCCGGTACATCCACAGCCATGACCCTTCTTCACCATAAACAGACTGAAGGTCAAACATTTGAGCAATCAGGACGGCAACGGCCAGTACAGTACCGCCAGCAACAATCAGCGGTACCGCATAAGAGATGCCAGAGAGAAGTGCCTGCTTCAATTCTGTTTTCACTGAAGGCTTACGAGCTGAAGTGCTGGTTGCTACTGGTTGTGCCGCCTGACCACGCTCTTGTTGCGCCGCTTCTTTGAGAATGCGTTCAGCATGTTTGATTGGCTCAGCCACCGGAACTTCAATACGTGGCAACCCTTCGAAGCGCTCAATCTCTTTCACGGCCACCTCTGTGGCAAACACCACAGCCCGGGCTTGCTGGATTTGTTCCGCACTCAGTCTGTCTTCAATGCCGTTGGCACCTTGTTTTTCCACAAACACCCGATAGCCCAGCTTTTTGCCGGTTTTTTCCAGATATTCTGCAGCCATGTAAGTATGAGCAATACCGGCCGGACAAGCCGTAACACACACAATAACTGGCGCATTGCCCGCTGCTGACACAACCTCACTTTCAACTACAGACTGGGTATCTGCTGCCTCCTGACTGAGCAATGCGAGCAATGTTTCAGTAGACGTGGCACTGGAGACGCCAGCCCGAATATCGTCATCAACCAGTGCCGTGGTGAGCGCGGTCAGAAGTTGCATATGTGTAGAGCCAGCCTCTGCATTAGGAATGGCAAGAAGAAAGATAAGATTAACCTCTTCATCTTCATCAATCCCCTGCCAGGTAAGGGGCTCACGTAATGTTGCTACTGCAAACGCCGCTTCCTTTACGGCATCTGTTTTACCGTGCGGTACCGCCAGCCCTTCACCTAAAGCTGTCGGGCCTTGTTTTTCCCTGGCAAATACTGCCTGTAAAAATGCGTTTTTATCGTGCAATTTCCCTTGCTGATTGAGCTGTTCAGCCATCGCATTGATTGCGTCTTCACGGCTCAGAAACGTTGTTTGTAGCGTTATCAGCTCAGGGCAAGTCAGTGAGGTCAGATTCATAACAGATATCCCTGCATCCATTGAGGTAATCAAGTTTCCAAAATAATACATTTAAAATACAAATACGTCTTGATGATGATCTCAAAATCAGAAATTGGTATTATTTTTGTATTAAAATTAAGAAAAGTACAGCAAAAGAGACGGCGCGACTTGTTTCAATTAATGAGATTTGTACTATACAAATATGCCTTCAGCCCCGGTGAACACGAAAACGATGACTTCACCCAAATGATGACCACTGAAAACCATGACCAGACTTCCGCTCTACCGCCGTATCGCCAATGATATTCGTGCAAAGATTCACACTGGTGAGTATCCCGTGAATGAAGCGTTGCCGACTGAAGCGCAGTTGCGTGAAGTGTTTTCTGTCAGCAGAGTTACTGTACGGCAGGCTCTCAAGTTGCTCATTGAAAACAACGAACTCGAAAGTATTCAGGGTAGCGGTACCTATGTGAAGGCCCCCAAAGTCAATTACGATATTGACCAGCAAAGTAGCTTTGCTGAGAAATGGACGCACCTGAAAGGCGTCACTCACAGTGAAGTTCTGGCATTTGAAATCCAGCAAGCCAGTATTACGCAGGCCGAGCAACTGAATTTAACCAAAGGTGAGAAGATTTTTTATGTCAAACGGGTGCGATTTTTAGATACCACACCAATCACAGTTGAAGAGACCTGGCTGCCCGCAGAAATGTTTCCCGACTTAACCTACCAGGTCATGAAAGGCTCCAAATACGAATTTATTGAACAGCATAAAGGGCTTATCATCGATCGTAGTGAACAGGAATTATTGCCGGTATTACCAGAGCCAGATATTGCAGCGTTGTTGCAAATTGATGCCGGGCGGCCAATTATCGAAAAAAGAACCCGCGGTTATCTGCAAGGCAATGTGGTGTTTGAATACAGCCGAAATTACTTCCGGCCCGATGAATACCGTTTCACCGTTGTGGCTAAACGCCACCGGGAATAGGTGCCAGCTCAAATTCAGGCACAAAAAAACCCGCCGAAGCGGGTTTTTTTTCAGTAACAGAGCAGACGATTAAGCCTGGCCTTTGACTTCTTTCAGGCCGTTGAATGGCGCGCGGTTGCCCAGCGCTTCTTCAATACGGATCAGCTGGTTGTACTTGGCAACGCGGTCAGAACGGCTCATAGAACCGGTTTTGATCTGGCCAGCCGCAGTACCTACCGCCAGATCGGCAATGGTCGCATCTTCAGTTTCGCCTGAACGGTGAGAGATAACGGCAGTGTAGCCAGCATCTTTCGCCATCTTGATAGCAGCCAGAGTTTCGGTCAGAGAGCCGATCTGGTTGAATTTGATCAGGATGGAGTTAGCGATACCTTTTTCGATACCTTCTTTCAGGATTTTGGTGTTGGTTACGAACAGATCGTCACCAACCAGCTGGATTTTGTTGCCCAGCGCTTTAGTCTGGTAGGCGAAACCATCCCAGTCAGATTCGTCAAGACCATCTTCGATAGAAACGATGGGGTACTGCTTAGTCAGGTCTTCCAGGAAGTGAGTGAACTCTTCGGAAGAGAAAGCTTTGTTGCCTTCGCCAGCCAGCACGTATTTACCGTCTTTGTAGAATTCAGACGCAGCGCAGTCCATCGCCAGCGTCACATCCTTGCCCAGCTCGTAGCCTGCCGCTTTTACCGCTTCAGCGATAACAGCCAGCGCTTCGGCGTTGGAACCCAGGTTAGGTGCGTAGCCGCCTTCGTCACCCACGGCGGTGCTCATGCCTTTAGATTTCAGAACCTTAGCCAGGTTGTGGAAAACTTCAGAACCGATGCGTACCGCTTCTTTCAGGGTTTTTGCGCCAACAGGCTGGATCATGAATTCCTGAATGTCGACGTTGTTGTCGGCATGCTCACCACCGTTGATGATGTTCATCATTGGCAGTGGCATAGAGAATTTGCCCGCAGTCCCGTTCAGTTCAGCGATGTGCTCATACAGCGGCATGCCTTTCGCGGCAGCAGCAGCCTTAGCAGCAGCCAGAGACACCGCCAGAATGGCGTTAGCACCAAACTTGGACTTGTTCTCAGTACCGTCCAGATCGATCATGATCTTGTCGATGTTAGCCTGGTCTTTCGCATCTTTACCGGTTACCGCTTCAGCGATGGGACCGTTAACCGCGCCAACCGCTTTGGTTACGCCTTTACCCAGGAAACGCGATTTGTCACCGTCACGCAGTTCCAGCGCTTCACGCGAACCGGTAGAAGCACCTGATGGCGCTGCTGCCAGGCCGACAAAACCGCCTTCCAGATGAACTTCTGCTTCAACGGTCGGGTTACCACGGGAGTCGATGATTTCGCGACCGATGACTTTAACGATTTTGGACATTAGTTTTTCCTTAGTACAAGTTAAACTAAAACTCCAGACAACAACGCGCCAGTGTAGCCCATTACAACTGTTTTAGCCCGCTAACGTTTCCAGGTAACCAGGTATAACCACCAGGCCCCGTGATACGTTCGCGGGCTACGTTACCAGCGTGGCAGGCGCTTACCGACCCCGCCGCGTTGCTGTACTAATATTACTTTTCTTGCCGTTTCTGGTATTCACCAGCGGCTTTCACAAAGCCCGCAAACAGCGGATGCCCATCGCGCGGCGTTGAAGTTGAACTAACTCGGGTGGAACTGGCAGGCCACAAACCACGGATGATCAGGCACTTCAATAATTTCAACCAGTTGGTCATCACCGGAACGCCCCGCAATACGCAGCCCTGCGGCTTCAATTTGTTTCAACAACATGTTGTTGACTTCATAGCGATGACGATGACGTTCAACAATCACCGGCGCGCCATACATTTTACGCACCAGGCTGTCGTCGCTCAGTTGGCATTGCTGGCCGCCTAAACGCATCGTACCACCCAGATCACTTTTCTCAGTACGGACTTCAACATTACCGTCTTCGTCACGCCATTCAGTAATCAGTGCAACCACCGGGTACTTACAGTCTGGCACAAATTCAGTTGAGTTAGCATCCTGCATCCCTACCACATCGCGTGCAAACTCAATCAGCGCGACCTGCATCCCCAGGCAGATACCCAGGTAAGGGATTTTGTTCTCACGGGCATAACGCGCGGTGGCAATTTTGCCTTCCACACCACGGTAGCCAAAGCCGCCGGGGATAAGGATTGCATCGAGGCCTTTAAGCAGCTCGGTGCCACGCGTTTCTACATCCTGTGAATCGATAAGCTTGATATTCACTGTTAAACGGTTTTTCAGACCACCGTGTTTCAGTGCTTCAATTACCGATTTGTATGCATCTGGCAGTTCGATGTATTTGCCCACCATACCGATGGTCACTTCGCCTGCCGGGTTTGCTTCTTCGTATAAAACTTGTTCCCACTCGGAAAGGTTGGCTTCCGGGCAGGTTAAGCTGAATCGTTTACAAATATAATCGTCCAGCCCCTGTGATTTCAACAGGCCCGGAATTTTATAGATAGAATCGACGTCTTTCAGAGAAATAACAGCTTTTTCCGGGACGTTACAGAACAAAGCAATTTTCGCACGTTCGTTGGCCGGAACTGCACGGTCGGAACGGCAAATCAGGATATCTGGCTGGATACCAATAGACAGCAGCTCTTTTACAGAATGCTGTGTCGGTTTGGTTTTCACTTCACCAGAAGCGCCCAGATATGGAACCAGCGTCAGGTGCATGTACAGGGTACGTTCACGCCCGACTTCGGCTGCCATCTGGCGAATAGCTTCCAGGAATGGTAAAGATTCGATATCGCCGACGGTGCCGCCGATTTCCACCAGCACCACATCGTGGCCTTCGCCACCTTCGATGATGCGTTCTTTAATGGCGTTGGTAATGTGCGGGATCACCTGAACTGTCGCCCCAAGGTAATCACCACGACGTTCTTTACGCAAAACATCGGAGTAAATACGCCCGGTGGTGAAGTTGTTACGGCGGCTCATCCGGGTACGAATAAAGCGCTCATAGTGGCCGAGATCCAGATCGGTTTCCGCGCCGTCATCAGTGACAAACACTTCACCGTGCTGGGTCGGGCTCATGGTGCCCGGATCCACGTTGATGTACGGATCCAGTTTCATCATGGATACATTGAGCCCGCGGGCTTCGAGAATAGCGGCCAGGGAGGCTGCGGCAATGCCTTTACCCAGAGAGGAAACGACCCCGCCGGTCACAAATATATAGTTCGTTGTCATGCTGAACCTGAGAATGTAGGTTTAAAGACGATGGAATGAATAACCAGGACGGGAAAATAGTATACCTGAACAGCGCATTGCTCACAAACTTTCATTCTTCACTCTCTGGCCGGACACCGAACGTGGTACGACCGAAGAAAATAGCTTGTCAGCAATAAATGTTTTTGACGTAAATCAAGCGCTTGTTATTTAATTTTTCTGCTAACTCGCGCTTGCTCGTAAAAACCATTTAAATATCAATTTCCTGGCACTTAACTTGCTGCCATGCGCGTTCCATCTGTTCCAGAGTGGCCTGTTCGAGTGTCAGCCCCTGCTGGCGGATAATCGCCTCAACCTGGCGAAAACGGCGTTCAAATTTCAGGTTCGCTTTTTGAAGTGCTGTTTCGGCCTTTTTCCCTAAATGGCGCGATAAATTGACTGTGGCAAACAACAAATCGCCCACTTCTTCTTCCAGTTTATCTTCATCCACCACCGCCTGGCTGGCTTCATGCATAACTTCATCAATTTCTTCATGCACTTTTTCCAGAACCGGGCCAAGAGTGGTCCAGTCGAACCCTACGGCTGAGCAGCGTTTTTGTATTTTGTGTGCCCGCATCAACGCTGGCAGTGAGTGCGGGATATCATCCAGTACTGAAAATTGTTCTTTTTCTGCACGCTCTTCACGCTTAGTTTTTTCCCAATTGGCAAGCACAGCTTCACTGTCATTCAGTGTGGCATCACCAAAAATGTGTGGGTGACGGCGCTCAAGTTTATCGCTGATGGCGGCGCATACACTGGTGAAATCGAAATGCCCGGCTTCCTGCGCCATTTGTGCATAGAACACCACCTGAAATAATAAATCCCCCAGTTCGCCACGCAAATCGTCAAAATCTTCCCGTGCAATCGCATCCAGCACTTCGTAAGTTTCTTCCAGAGTATAGGGAGCGATACTGGAGAATGTTTGTTCTTTATCCCACGGACAACCACTTTGCGGGTCACGTAAGCGCCGCATAATGCCCAACAGGCGTTCTATTTCGGTCATTTCGGTTCCTTAAAGATTACAGCGAGAAAACAAACCATGAGGGATGACTACCGACTGGCATGGCCTGTGGAAATAACACTCCCGGGCTGAGAACCCAGCCGGGAGTGTATCAACGGGTGAGAGATAGACATTAAAACAGTGTGAGTTAACCGTGCAAACGGCGTGCGTCAATCACATCCGGCAGTTGGTTAAGCTTGCTCAGGACACGCCCCAACACCTGCTGGTTGTAAATTTCGATATCCATATCAATAGTGGCCAGTTGCTGCTTCACATCGCTGCGGCTGGCAACACCCAGCACGTTAACTTTTTCGTTTGCCAGTATGGTGGTGATATCACGCAACAGGCCACTGCGGTCATTTGCCGTTACCCGCACCACCAGCGAATAACCACTGGAATAGCTTTCACCCCACACCGCATCAACCACGCGTTCCGGCGCATTGGCCTGTAACTCCGCCAGCTGCTCGCAGTCTGCACGGTGAATAGAAATACCGCGCCCCTGGGTGATATAGCCCGTGATATCGTCCCCTGGTATCGGTTGGCAGCAACGGGCGATATGGTGCATCAGGTTCCCCACGCCTTCCACCACAACCCGGCCATTGTCCTTGCGGCTTTGGCTTTGCGGTGTATAGGTTTTTTGCTGAAGCTGTTTTAACGCCTGGGCATCCTGCTCTTCCGCACTGGGCTTGTTGAACTGCGATTGCAGGAAATTCACCATTTGGTTAAGGCGAATATCGCCTCCGCCAATCGCTGCCAGTAATTCATCCACTTCATTGAAGTTGTAACGCGGCAACAGATGTTTTTCAGCATCTTTCAGGCTGATACCTAAATGCGCCAGCTCATCATCAAGGATCTGACGGCCGGCAATGATATTTTTATCGCGATCCTGCTTGCGGAACCAGGCGTGAATTTTCGAACGCCCACGGCTGGTTGCCACATAACCCAGGTTGGGGTTTAACCAGTCCCGGCTTGGGTTAGGTTGTTTCTGTGTGATGATGTCAATCTGGTCACCCATCTGCAATTGGTAGGTGAACGGGACAATGCGCCCGCCGATTTTCGCCCCGATGCAGCGGTGGCCCACATCACTGTGGATGTGGTAGGCAAAATCAAGCGGCGTAGACCCGGCAGGCAGGTCAACGACATCGCCTTTCGGGGTAAAGACATAGACCCGGTCGTCGAATACCTGGCTGCGCACTTCATCCAGCATTTCACCGGTATCCGCCATCTCCTCTTGCCAGGCTATCAGTTTACGCAGCCAGGCAATGCGGTCTTCATGGCCTGAACGGCCACTGGCCGATGCTGTGCCTTCCTTGTACTTCCAGTGCGCAGCAACGCCCAGTTCAGCATCTTCGTGCATCTGTTTGGTACGAATCTGGATCTCTACCGTTTTCCCTCCCGGCCCCAGCACCACTGTATGAATTGACTGGTAGCCATTGGGTTTAGGGTTCGCGACATAGTCATCGAACTCATCGGGCAAGTGACGATAATGGGTATGCACAATACCCAATGCCGCGTAGCAATCCTGTAAACGTTCAGCCACGATGCGCACAGCACGCACATCAAACAACTCATCAAACGCCAGATGCTTTTTCTGCATCTTGCGCCAGATGCTGTAAATGTGTTTTGGCCGGCCGTAAACCTCGGCCTTCACACCTTCTTCTTTGATGGCTTCACGCAATTGACCAACGAACTCTTCGATGTAGTGTTCGCGATCAAGCCGCCGCTCGTGCAGCAACTTCGCAATCCGTTTGTACTCATCAGGGTGCAGGTAGCGGAAGCAATAATCTTCCAGCTCCCATTTCAGTTGCCCGATACCCAGGCGGTTCGCCAGTGGGGCATAAATATTGGTACATTCTTTTGCAGCCAGTACCCGCTCATCTTCCGGCGCATCTTTCACTTCGCGCAAATGCACAATACGTTCAGCCAGTTTGATGACCACGCAGCGGAAATCATCCACCATGGCCAGCAACATACGGCGAACATTATCAACCTGTTCTGACGAGACTGCGTCGGTATGGGTGGCTTTCAACTGGCGAATGGCGTCCATGTCGCGTACACCATGAATCAGCGTGGCGACCGATTTGCCCATGGCTTCCTGGATATCACTTTCGCTGACCACCTGGTTATCTGCCAGCGGGAACAGCAGTGCGGCGCACAGCGTGTCGGTATCCATGCTCAGCATAGTGAGGATTTCTACCATCTCGACACCACGCCACAGAATCAGGTTGGCATCGTCATGGCCTGCAATTTGCTGCTGGCAATAGCGCACGGTATCCGTTAAACGGGCGCACGACTGCTGGCTCGCTATACCCAGACTTTTTATCCATGTTTCAGGGGCAAACTCGCCAACGTTATTGATATGTGCACTTCTTACCGCAACCATTGTCCTCTCCTTTCGGGACTCATTCTGGCAGATGGGAGCCAGTGTCAATCTTTTGCTTTTTCGAACAACACCATCGATTCCAGGTGACCAGTGTGCGGGAACATGTCCAACATTACCAGCCGTGTTATCTGGTAACCCGCGGCCTGTAATGCTTCACTGTCACGCGCCAGAGTCGCCGGGTTACAGGATACATAAACAACCTTTTCTGGCGCGAGCCGGATAACCTGAGGTATGGCCACAGCAGCGCCCGCCCGGGCCGGGTCAAGTAATACTTTGGTAAAACCCTGCCTGGCCCAGGGTTGCCGGGTAACATCCGATTCCAGGTTCTCATGGTAGAACATGGCGTTCAGGCAACCATTATCAAGGGCATTTTGTTGCGCCTTTTCTACCAAAGCCAGAACCCCTTCCACCCCAACAACCTGCGCCGCGCGTTTCGCCAGTGGCAGGGTAAAATTTCCCATGCCACAAAACAGGTCCAAAACCCGGTCCTGTGGTGTAACAGCCAGCCACTCGCAAGCCCGTGCCACCATCTGCTGATTCACCTGTTCATTCACCTGGATAAAATCTCGCGGGCTAAAGCTTAAGCGTAGACCGTCCGACAGATACCAGGGGATGTCACCGCTGATTCTTGTTAATACGTCACTTTCCGGTGCCAGAAACAGTGTCACCTGGTGTAAATGCGAAAATTGTTCCAGTTTTTCCTGGTCTTGCGAATTTAACGGGCGAATGTGGCGCAGCACCATGACAGGGCCATTTTCAGCATCCACCAGTTCCACATGGCCGAGATAGCGCGCACCCTGTAATTGTTGTAAACAAGTTTGCAGTGGTTTTAATAATGCTTCAAGGCGACGCACCAAAACCGGGCATTGCTGTATGGTTACCAGCTCATTACTGGCACTTTTGCGAAAGCCCATCTGTAAAGACTGCGTTTTGGCAATAAAATTCAGGCTGAGCCTTGCCCGGCGGCGGTACGCCCAGGGTGCACCTGTAATGACATCATCTACCGGGCGTTTCAACATGCGGGCCAGAGAGCGTGATTTACTTTGCTGCTGCAACGCAACTGAAGCATGTTGTTGTTGGCAGCCGCCACATACGCCAAAATGGGGGCAGACGGGTGAAACCCGTTCCGGGCTGTCATTTAGCCTGCGTAACAGTTTTCCTTTGGAATACTGGCGTTTATCTTCTGTGATGGTGACATCAACACGTTCACCCGGCAATGCGCCAGGAATAAACAGTGCTTTACCGTTGTGGCGTGCCACGCCTTGCCCAAAGGTGTCCAGGTCGTCAATAGTAACGGTGAGTGATTGACGCGTCGCCACGCGTCTTTTTGCAGAGTAGAATTGCGCCATGTGCTCGTTTTTACTTAATAATTACTGCGACATATTGTCCCATACTGGAACGTCATGACCAACTACAGCCTCAGAGCCCGAATGATGGTACTGATCCTGGCACCCACGGTGTTGATCGGTTTGTTGTTGAGTATCTTTTTCGTTGTGCATCGCTATAACGATTTACAACGCCAACTTGAAGATGCCGGAGCCAGTATCATTGAACCGCTGGCTGTCTCCAGTGAATACGGCATGGACCTGGATAACCGTGAATCGATACGCCAGTTAGTCAGTGTGTTGCATCGCCGCCATTCGGATATTGTACGCGCCATCGCGGTGTATGATGACAAGAACAACCTGTTTGTTACATCTAATTACCATCTTTCGCCGGATAATTTACGCCTCGCGCCCGGCCAGCCTGTTCCCCAGAAGCTCACTGTCACACAGCAGGACAGCAATAGCCTGATACTCCGTACCCCCATCATTTCTGAAGGTTACCAACCGGATGAATCCCCGGCAGCTGGGGCAAAACAGCCACATAATACACTGGGCTATGTCGCTCTTGAGTTAGATTTGCGCTCAGTACGCTTGCAGCAGTACCAAGAAATTTTCATGGCATCACTCATGCTTATTCTCTGTGTGGCTATCGCGCTTGGGTTTGCCTGGCGCTTAATGAAAGATGTCACCCGCCCGATTCGCAATATGGTCAATACGGTAGACCAGATACGCCGTGGGCAACTCGATACGCGTGTCGAAGGTTTTATGCTTGGCGAACTTGATATGCTGAAAAATGGTATCAATGCTATGGCGATGTCGATAACGGCTTACCATGAAGAAATGCAGCATAACGTTGACCAGGCGACATCCGATTTAAGGGAAACCCTGGAGCAGATGGAAATCCAGAACGTTGAACTGGATCTCGCGAAAAAACGCGCTCAGGAAGCCGCCCGTATCAAATCCGAATTTCTGGCGAACATGTCCCATGAATTGCGTACTCCCCTTAATGGTGTCATTGGATTTACCCGCCTGACACTCAAAACAGAGCTTAACGACACACAACGCGACCACCTGCAAACCATAGAGCGCTCAGCCAATAACTTGCTGGCGATAATCAATGACGTTCTGGATTTTTCAAAACTGGAAGCGGGCAAACTGATTCTGGAAAGTATCCCCTTTTTGCTCCATAACTCGATGGATGATGTGGTCACTTTGTTGGCGCATTCCGCCCATGACAAAGGCCTTGAGCTGACACTCAGTATCAAAAATGATGTGCCGGATAGTGTAATCGGCGATCCGCTGCGCTTGCAGCAAATCATCACTAATCTGGTAGGGAACGCCATTAAATTCACGGAACAGGGCAACATTGATATTGTGGTGGAGTGCCGTTCACGCGCCAATCAGAAAGCGCAAATTGAGATACGTATTCACGATACAGGTATCGGTATTCCTGAACGCGATCAATCACGGTTATTCCAGGCATTCCGCCAGGCCGATGCCAGCATTTCACGCCGTCACGGTGGTACCGGACTGGGGCTGGTTATCACACAAAAATTAGTTAATTCGATGGGCGGAGATATCTCGTTCCACAGCCAGCCCGGACAGGGTTCAACGTTTTGGTTCACGATTAATATCGACCTGAACCCTAATGCCATCATAGATGTGCATATCACTGAGTTTCTGGCAGGCAAACATATTGCTTATATTGAACCAAACCATACCGCAGCACAAAGTACACTTGAATGGCTGGAATCCACACCAGCGCAAATCTCATGGCGTGCCAAACTGGATGATTTAACAGCAGAAAATATCGATGTACTGATCATGGGTGTGTCAGTGACCTCCCATCAACCATTATCGATGGAACAGGACTTATTTGCCCGGGCTTTGCAGCGCTGTAACAGCCTGATTATCGCTCTGCCCTGTTATGCGCAAATTGATGCAGAAGGCCTGAAAAAAGGCGGAGCAGCCGCCTGTATTCTGAAACCGATTACGCCAACCCGCTTGCTGCCACTACTGGCTGAATGTTGCGGTAATCACCCGGAACATAAAACGGATACCCACCCATACAGCCCTCTGCCAATAACGGTTATGGCTGTCGATGACAATCCGGCAAACCTGAAACTGATTGGTGTATTACTGGAAGACTTAGTGCAGCATGTGGTGCTGTGCAACAGTGGTCGTCAGGCTGTGGAAAAAGCCCGCACTGGTCATTACGACATTATTCTGATGGATATCCAGATGCCAGATATGGATGGTATTCATGCCTGCGAGTTAATTCGCCAGATGCCTCATTTACACAAAACGCCGGTCGTTGCGGTTACCGCCCATGCAATTGCCGGGCAGAAAGAAAAAATGCTGCGTGCCGGTATGAATGACTACCTGGCAAAACCGATTGAAGAAGATAAATTACGCAGCCTGTTATTGCGTTACCACTCCTCCGTGCATGGCGTACTACCCGCTACCGCAGCCTTCCAGCAACAGGATATCCCATTACCAGCCAATGATGTCTCCCTCGACTGGCAGCTGGCAATACGCCAGGCAGCCAATAAGGTGGATCTGGCCCGTGACATGCTGCAGATGTTGATAGACTTCTTACCAGAAGTACGCAATACCGTAGAAGAGCAACTGGTAGGGGAAGCACCAGGAGACTTACTGGATAATATTCACAAACTGCATGGTAGCTGTGGGTATAGTGGTGTACCCAGGCTGAAAAACCTCTGCTTCCTGATAGAGCAGGCACTGCGTAACGATACGCCAGCCAGTGACCTTGAGCCGGAATTCCTCGAATTACTGGACGAAATGGACAATGTCGCCAAAGCTGCGAAAAAAATCCTTGGATAACACACAACAACTGCCCATTACAGCCAATGGGCAGGCAGAGGCATCAGCAAAAGCGGTTAATGCGCGAGGTTTTGGCCCACCTGGAGAATGGCTGCAATGTTACGTGCGGTATGTTCCAGGTTTTCGCCAGCATCATTCAGAGCCTCTTCCAGGGGACACACCCGGCTCAGCACACTGAATACGGCATTCAGGCCATGCTGGTAAACCACAGAGACATCTCTGGACAGGCTGCCGCCAATCCCGATAACGGGCTTCCCAAAACGTACCGCAATACTGGCAACACCCACCGGCACTTTGCCGTGAATACTCTGGCTGTCGATACGCCCTTCTCCGGTAATCACCAGGTCAGCATCCTTGATGATATCCGCCAGTGACAGTGCTTCTGTCACTATTTCAATACCCGGACGTAAGCTTGCATTGCAAAAGGCATACAACGCCGCGCCCATCCCTCCGGCAGCCCCGGCGCCCGGCAGATTCAGGACATTTTTATCCAGCGTTTGCGCAATAATACCAGCATAGTGCTCCAGCGCCTTGTCCAGTTGTTCGACCATGTCAGCACAAGCGCCTTTTTGCGGGCCAAACACAGCTGAAGCTCCCTGAGGACCGGTCAATGGGTTGGTGACATCGCATGCCGCGTCAATCTGGCATTGCGCCAGGCGCGGGTCCAGGCCACTGATATCAATCCGGGCCAGTTTCTGTAATGCCGCTCCCCCTGCAGGCAGCGGCTGGCCCTGGCTGTCCAGTAAGCGGGCACCCAACGCCTGAATCATTCCCGCACCACCATCGTTGGTTGCGCTACCGCCCAGGCCAATAATGATATGCTTTACGTCCTTATCAAGAGCATGGCGAATCAACTCGCCGGTACCCCAG
Organism: Lampris megalopsis; assembly: GCA_022114975.2. NCBI lineage: Eukaryota > Metazoa > Chordata > Actinopteri > Lampriformes > Lampridae > Lampris > Lampris megalopsis. Next base: position 14,424 of record JAJHIY020000235.1, read on the forward strand.
GATGTTGTCAGCAATGGATTACGCTGCTCAGGCGCAAGCAACTCAAGACCACTGGCTGCCGCCATTTCAATAAACGCCACATTGCCATCGCCGGATATACCGTAAAAACCGTCACAGCGTTCACCAAGAGGGCCTGACACACTGACTTCAATGATACGCCCCTGTGTTGCCGCGACCATTGCATCAACGGTTCCTTCTCCGCCGTCAGCAACAGGCACACACACATATTCAGCGTCAGGGTAAATTTTCTGAAAACCTGACCGGATATGCCCGGCAACCTCTTGTGCACTCAGACTTTCTTTAAATGAATCTGGCGCAATCACTATTTTCATATGCCATCCCTCTGCTTAATGGTGATCTCTTGGTTACATATTGGCAGTCTGTGCCAGGCCTGAAACTTGTACAAACCTGGCCTGTGTCGGTAAAAATCGCGGTTAACGCACCATGCATGGGCGTTTGTTATCAAACGTCCAGTCAGGGATAAGATACTGCATAGCCATGGCATCATCTCGTGCGCCAAGTCCGTGTTTTTGATACAACTCATGAGCTTTCATGACCTGGTCCATATCCAGTTCAATACCCAAACCGGGTTTGGCCGGTACCTGAACCATACCGCCTTTAATCTGCAGTGGTTCGCGAGTCAGACGCTGGTTACCTTCCTGCCAAATCCAGTGGGTATCAATAGCGGTGACCTTACCCGGTGCCGCAGCAGCCACATGGGTAAACATTGCCAGAGAAACATCAAAGTGATTATTGGAATGCGAACCCCATGTCAGCCCAAAATCATGGCACATTTGAGCAACACGCACCGAACCCTGCATCGTCCAAAAATGTGGGTCAGCCAGCGGAATATCCACAGACTGTAGCGATAAAGTATGGCCCATCTGACGCCAGTCTGTGGCAATCATGTTGGTTGCGGTTGGCAACCCGGTAGCACGGCGGAACTCAGCCATTACTTCACGGCCAGAGAAGCCCTGCTCCGCACCGCAAGGATCTTCTGCATATGCCAGAACACCTTTAAGTTGCTTGCCCAAAGCAATCGCTTCATTCAGCGACCAGGCCCCATTAGGATCCAGAGTAACCCGCGCTTTCGGGAAACGTTTTGCCAGTGCAGTAACCGCTTCCGCTTCTTCTTCGCCAGCAAGAACACCGCCTTTGAGTTTGAAATCATTAAAGCCGTACTTTTCATAAGCAGCTTCAGCCAGGCGCACTACGCTGTCTGGAGTCATGGCTTTATCATGGCGCAACCGGTACCAGTCGCATTTTTCATCTGCCTGGTTTTGGTAAGGCAGAGGTGTCTGTGTGCGATCACCGACGAAAAACAGGTAACCCAGCATTTCAACTTCATTACGTTGTTGCCCATCGCCGAGCAATGATGCAACGTTAACTCCCAGGTGTTGGCCCAGCAGATCCAGCAGTGCCGCTTCGATACCGGTCACAACATGAATCGTGGTACGTAAATCAAATGTTTGCAACCCGCGACCGCCTGCATCACGGTCTGCAAATGTTTGACGAACCAGGGTCAGCACATTTTTATATTCGCCCAGTGCTTTTCCCTTAACCAGTTCTACTGCATCTTCCAGCGTTTTACGGATTTTTTCGCCACCGGGAATTTCACCCACACCGGTATGGCCGGCGTTATCTTTAATAATGACAATATTGCGGGTGAAGAAAGGGGCGTGAGCGCCACTCAGATTCATCAGCATGCTGTCGTGGCCTGCAACGGGAATAACCTGCATACCGGTTACGACAGGAGTAGAAGTTACGTTACTCATTAGCTTGTCCTTGTGTTCATATAATCACGACCAAAAGCGGGGCGTTTACGATCAAATGTCCAGCCTGGTACCAAATACTGCATTGCACTGGCATCATTCCGTGCGCCTGCAGGCAATGTTTTATACAACTCATGGGCTGCCTGGACCTGCTCCCAGTCCAGTTCCACACCCAACCCGGGTGTATCCGGCACAGCTATTTGCCCATTAACAATTTCCAGTGGTTTTTTCGTCAGGCGCTGGTTACCTTCCTGCCAAATCCAGTGAGTATCCAGCGCGGTGGGTTGGCCCGGAGCGGCCGCGCCAACATGGCTGAACATCGCCAGTGAAATGTCAAAATGGTTGTTTGAATGGCAACCCCAGGTAAGCCCCCAGTCATCACACAGTTGTGCCACACGAATGGCACCACTGAGCGTCCAGAAATGAGGGTCCGCCAGCGGGATATCCACCGCGTTCAGCATGACTGAATGCCCCATTTCACGCCAGTTGGTGGCAATCATATTGGTTGCCACAGGCAACCCGGTGGCGCGCCGGAATTCAGCCATCACCTCGCGGCCAGAAAAGCCCTGTTCAGCCCCACAAGGGTCTTCGGCATATGTCAGCACATCCTTCATTCCCTTGCACAACGCCACGGCTTCATCCAGCAACCATGCCCCATTCGGATCTACGGTTATGCGGGCATCAGGAAATTGCTTTTTGAGCTGCACAGCGGCATCGAGTTCCTGTTCGCCAGGCAAGACACCCCCTTTGAGTTTGAAATCTTTAAAACCATAGCGGTCTTGTGCTGCCTGAGCCTGGCGTACAATCGCCTCTGAATTGAGCGCTTCCTGGTGGCGCAGGCGATACCAGTCGTGGGTTCCTGGGCTGCTTGCCAGATAGGGCAAATCCGTTTTCCGCCGGTCACCGACATAAAACAGATACCCCAGAACTGTCACGGTGTCGCGCTGGCGACCTGGCCCCAACAACTCACATACCGGTACATTCAGAACTTGCCCCAGTAAATCAAGGCATGCAGCTTCCAGTGCGGCAACAGCATTCACCCGTAATTCAAACGTCCACGCGCCTTTACCGAAAGTATCAAAATCCGCAGATTGATTACCTTTGTGCACTTGTTGTACCAGGCGGTTAAGACGGGCAACTTCCTGCCCGACAACCTGGGGAATTGCCTCATTCAGCGTGCGATAAATCACTTCACCGCCTGGGGCTTCCCCAACACCAGTATGCCCGGCGTTATCAGTAAGCACGACGATGTTGCGTGTGAAACAGGCGTTATGTGCACCACCAATATTGAGCAGCATACTGTCGTAACCTGCCACGGGGATAACCTTCATCTCCGTGATAACCGGGCTAGATTGTGTGTGCATGTTTCGCCTCCTGCCCTTTAACGGGTTTGAGCTCAATACGTTTGATATCACCGACAATAACCAGGAAGCTCAGCACCGCAACCAGGGCGTGAACACCGACATAAATCAGCGCGCCGTGGAAAGACCCTGTCATCCCGATGATGTAACCAATGGCAATCGGTGTCACAATGCCGGAGAGGTTGCCAAACATGTTGAACAACCCACCGCTCAGGCCACTGATCTCTTTCGGTGCAGTATCGGCCATCACCGCCCAACCTAATGCCCCCAGTCCTTTTCCGAAGAAAGCCATCGCCATAAAGCCAACCACCATCCACTGCGCATCAACGTAATTGCACAGCACCATCGTCATGGACAACAACATGCCACATACAATGGGTACTTTACGGGCAACATTGAGGGAACCGGTGCGACGCATCAGCCAGTCGGAAATAATGCCACCCAGCACGCCACCCGCAAATCCACAGACAGCCGGCACAGATGCGATAATCCCCGCCTTAAGAATTGACATTCCACGCGCCTGAACCAGGTACACCGGGAACCAGGTAATAAAGAAATAAGTCAGAGCATTAATGCAATACTGGCCGAGATAAACCCCCATCAACATCCGTGACGACAGTAATTGCTTAATTTGCCCCCATTTTTCAGACATTGGCACCTGATGTTTAGCCCCTTTCTGATCCATATTGATCAGAGCGCCGCCTTGCTCGATATACTCCAGTTCTGCTTTATTCACACCCGGGTGGTTGTTAGGTTCGTGGATCATTTTGAGCCACAGGAAGCTGATGAGGATCCCAAGTCCGCCCATAAAGAAGAAGACATGAGACCAGCCCACTGCATGAGTCAGCCAGCCCATAATCGGCGCGAAAATAACGGTAGCGAAGTACTGCGCAGAATTGAAGATAGCCACAGCAGTTCCCCTTTCCTGGGCAGGAAACCAGGCTGCGACAATACGGCTATTGCCAGGAAACGAAGGCGCTTCAGCGAGGCCGACAAGAAACCGCAACATAAACAGCGCAGCGATAATGCCAAACCCACTGAATATATCGACAAATCCTTGCAATAAGGTAAACAGTGACCAGATGAAAATAGACCAAAAATAAACCCGTTTAGAACCAAAACGGTCGAGCAACCAGCCTCCCGGGATTTGCCCAATCACATAAGCCCATGAGAAGGCCGAAAAGATATACCCCATACCAACAGGATCAAGACCAATGTCTTTCGCCATGGCGGACCCGGCTATAGACAGCGTTGCGCGGTCACCATAGTTGAATGATGTGACGATAAACAGCATCACCACAATCCAGTATCGGGCGTTAGTGCGCTTCTGCACATTATCCGCAACCTGGCTGACTGTGTTCATGTTGTGCTCCTGAATCTCTACGTTGAGCGACTCCCATTCTGAACAACAGAACCTGTAGGGCACTTCAGAATGATGAATAAAGGCCGCAGCGTTAGTTGTTATCTGGCGCCCTGAGGGCTTTACGCATACGGAATATGTACTGGCTTATGCAGTATAAAAACACGTAGTGCACTGCTCACCGTGCAAGAGCACAAGATTCAGGGGAAGAGGAATAAGAAATTTAAGCATCGGACCAACGTGCTGCGTACTTCTTCACGATTTGCCTGATTAGCTACCAAATGGGGCTCATCAGGCAGTGAATTGTATTGGGACGTGAGCGGCATCACTTGACAGCCATACCGCAAAACAAAGGCACACTAAATAAAGGGAAATTACAGAAACATCAGATGATTAAATCAAGTGGCCCCAGTGCTCAACCCAGGCATTGGTCACTTGCTCAGGTTCCGGGTCTTCTGCTGCGTCCACCAACAACATATCGCCAACTCGCTGCGCCGCTACATCCTTAAGCAAGGCATCAAACTGCTTCCCACCACCACAAAAGTGTTCATAGCCGCTGTCGCCAAGCGCTACCAGGCCATAACGGTGGTGCGGGAAATACCCGGCATCTTTAATAGCGTGGTAGAGGGAGCGAATGTTATCGGGCAAATCCCCATTACCGGTAGTGGAAGTAATAACCAGGGAATAATGGCCCTGGTAACGCGCCCAGTCAGCGATTTCAGGGTCTTCAAAAATGGTGACATGATGCCCTTGCTGCGTTAATAATGCTTCTGCCTCTTCGGCAACTAACAGTGCGTTTCCATACACAGTGCCAACAAAAATACCGATTTCTGCCATCCTGTTAACCTCTTGTTGTTTCGCAATCACACCCATCCTGGCTACCACCAGAGACAAACTCAACCCTTTCATTCTCTTTCAGGATCCCTTGCCAGCCAAAATGTGACAATGCCTGCATCCAGCTTTTATCCAGCCCGGCATTTATCACCAGAGGTTCGCCAGTAAAAGGGTGTGTCAGCGCCAGTTGGCTTGCATGAAGCATAAGCCGGTTACAACCAAAATGCTCGGCTGCTCCCCGGTTCTGGCGCAAATCACCATGTTTTGTATCGCCAATAATAGGATGGCGCAGATGCACCATATGGCGGCGTAGCTGATGTTTACGCCCGGTCTTAGGTAACAGTTCAACCAGGCTGTAACGTGCGGTGTCATAGCGGCCAACCGGCACCGGCATTTCCACTGTCGCCAGACCGCGATATTCAGTTACAGCAGGCTGTGCAACTTTATCTTGCCGGGAAAATTTATCCGCGATTTTATCCATTTCTTCTATCAGCGGGTAATCCAGTACATCAGTTCCCTCAAGCCAGCCACGGGTAATTGCATGATAGCGCTTTTGAATTTCATGCTGCTCAAATTGACGGGATAGCCTGCGCCCTGCTTCACTACTCAGCCCAAGCAACAACACGCCCGATGTCGGCCTGTCAAGGCGATGTACAGTAAACACATGCTGGCCGATTTGATCACGCACTGTCTGCATGACCACCACTTTTTCGTCCCTGTCCAGCCAACTGCGGTGCACTAACCAGCCTGAGGGTTTATTGACTGCGACCAGCCAGTCATCCTGGTAGAGAATTTCCAGTGTCACGATTTATCACCTGAAAATAAGGCGTCCAGCTCCACCAATACTGCCAGTACGGATTCCCGGCCAGTGTGGCCTGGGGCAAGCGCCTGTTCATAATAAGGCGCGACTGCGAAGTTCTCGGGTAATGCATGTGGGCCATCCAGTAACGCATGCATCCGGGGAATAAGCACCCATTGCAACCATTCATAAGGTTGTAAGGTATCAAGAAAGAATGGCTGTGAACTTTCGAAAGCACTGGCATGAGGTGGTTCGGCCTGCCACTGCCCACAATCACGCAACTGTTGTTCAAGCATGTGCAGATGGCGGCGTACGGCCTGGTGGTGGTTCATGGGTTTCTCCGGGCAACATCAACAGGCACAAGCATACCATTGCCGGCGGTAATGAGAAAAACAGTGGGTGGGAAACAATAATAAAAAAGGGAGCACTGTTAAACAGTGCCCCCGGTTCGTTTGCAGCTATCCGGCTACATTTATGCTCCCTGCTCATCCTTGACAACTTTTCCTGATTAACAATCCTTGTTAGTGCTTCCTGCACGCGTCTTCCCGATGCTACAAGCGCCCCCCGACGCATCTTTCCTTAAGTCATCCTGACCCGCCTGACTCCTGTCGGGCTCACATTCTCCGTCCTGGAGGTGTCCTTTTGCGCAACCTTGCGCTATCCTCTTTGCTTCATCCTGAAGCCTTCCCTGTTACACCTTCTGGTGTGTCCTGTTTGAAGAGACGTCATCCTGATATCTGCTTCATTATCAACTCCCTGTCGATGACATTAGAATCGCTGATTCAGCAGGCAGTTACAAGATGGTATCAGATAAACCCTACGTAAAGTTTCATCCGCTAATGTATAGCTCACCTTTAACAGTATGATAATAAAAATTTTTTAAAAACAACCATCTAAAAGGTAATGCATTTTCTCTGGCAATTATCCTACAACTTTGTAAGAGATATCTCACAAGGAAGTAAGCCAAAAGGACTACAAAGTCCGCGGACTGGCCTCTTCAAGGAACCGGGTAAGTGAAGGAGCGAGAACCTGACGCACCTTACGCCCGAGTGTTTCGAGCACCACTTCACCACTCAGGTTACACACAGCAACCACCTGTGACTCACTTTCAACAGTGCCAATGAAAACCGTTGGTGAAAGTTTTAAACGCCGTTGAGTAACCAGATGCCCAATCACATTCTCCTGCACACGGGTAAAATCTTCTTCACTCCATACCTGCAGTAACGTTAACGGTAATCCCCCAAACGTTGCCAGCATATCACCGGCAAATTGCGTGGTGTAAAACTGGTGAATCGCTGGTTGAAGGGTTATCCCCATGGCTCGCTCAACAGCGCCCAAATCTTCAGACAGGCTAAAAGGCTGAGGTTGCCAGTACACCACATCTTTTTTAGTTTGCGTAATACAGGGTGATGGTACACCGAACAGTTCATCACTCGCCGGGTGGGTTCCACACAGTTGATCCCACGTCTGGCTGTATCGTGTGGTAAAATCCTGCAAAGCACTCTGAACAGCGTTATCCACTCTTTTCTCCGAAGAAGTCACTGCACACCGGCAACCAGGCGAGAAGATGCCGGGTAGCGTTAACGACCAAAGCGGACACCATACAGGATGGTAGCGCTGCTTGCGAACTTCCGGCTTCAAAATTTACGCTAAAAATAAGTACCACCTTTTCGGCATCCTATTTAAAGGTAAAGTATGACTGTTTACGATAACCACAAGGCGCTCAGCGGCCTTACACTGGGTAAAACAACGGATTACCGGGATCGCTACGACGCTAATTTATTGCAACCTGTTCCCCGCAGCCTGAACCGCGACCCACTGGGGTTGCACGCCGATAGCCTGCCGTTCCACGGTTGCGACATTTGGACATTGTACGAACTCTCCTGGCTTAACAGCAAAGGTCTGCCTCAGGTTGCTGTTGGGCATGTTGAACTGGAAGCGCGCAGCGTCAACTTGATTGAATCGAAGAGTTTTAAACTTTACCTCAACAGTTTCAACCAAACCCATTTTGAAAGCTGGGACGACGTACGCCAGACACTGATTCGTGATCTGAGCCAGTGTGCAAAAGGCCAGGTTGCCGTCACGCTGTATAGCGTTGGTTTTCTGGAAGGGCAACCTATCGCCGCTTTTAACGGGGAGTGTATCGACAACCAGGATATCACTATTGATGATTATCAGTTTGATGACACGTTGCTCGAAGGCGCCGCAAGCACAGGGCCGGTCATTGAAGAAACACTGGTCAGCCATTTACTGAAGTCAAATTGCCTGATTACTCACCAGCCAGACTGGGGTTCAGTACAAATCGCCTATCAGGGCAAGCGCATTGATCGCGAAAAGCTGCTGCGTTACCTGGTCTCTTTTCGCCATCATAACGAGTTCCATGAACAATGTGTTGAACGCATCTTTAATGATATCCAGCGTTACTGCCAACCCAAAGCGCTTAGTGTTTACGCCCGCTATACCCGTCGTGGTGGGCTGGATATCAACCCCTGGCGCAGCAATTATGTGTTCACCCCCGCGACAGGCCGCCTGCCCCGCCAATAATCCCTGTGGCTCATGGATGAGCTAAGTTCCAAATCAGTTTTCGCTATGCGAACCAACACGCGAATCAACACAATAATGCAAACTGTTGCACTCGTGTGGGTTGTTAAAACCCACAAGCCAGGGCTATTGTAATCACAGGGAGCTGTGCCTTTAGCCCCATAAGGAGTCTACTTGATTACACACATTAGCCCACTCGGCTCAATGGATCTGCTTTCCCAGCTGGAAGTCGACATGCTAAAACGTACGGCCAGCAGCGATCTTTACCAGCTGTTTCGTAACTGTTCACTTGCCGTTCTGAACTCGGGTAGCCAGACAGACAGCAGCAAAGAACTGTTATCCCGTTTTCAGAATTTTGACATCAACGTACTGCGCCGGGAACGTGGCGTGAAACTTGAGCTGATTAACCCGCCTGAAGATGCTTTTGTCGATGGGCATATCATTCGTTCACTGCAGGCCAACTTGTTTGCCGTGTTGCGCGATATTCTGTTCGTTAACGGGCAGATTAATCTTGCCAGCCGGGTACAACACCTAAATATGGAAGCCTCGGTACATATCACTAACCTGGTGTTCTCGATTTTGCGCAATGCCCGGGCATTGCATGTTGGTGAAGCCCCGAACCTGGTTGTGTGCTGGGGTGGCCACTCAATTAATGAAACTGAATATTTGTATGGCCGCAGCGTAGGTAACCAACTCGGCTTGCGGGAATTGAATATCTGCACTGGTTGTGGGCCCGGAGCAATGGAAGCCCCGATGAAAGGTGCGGCGGTTGGGCACGCACAACAGCGTTACAAAGATGGCCGGTTTATTGGTATGACTGAGCCTTCAATTATCGCCGCTGAGCCGCCAAACCCACTGGTTAATGAACTGATAATCATGCCAGATATCGAAAAACGCCTTGAAGCATTTGTGCGTATTGCTCATGGCATCATCATTTTCCCGGGTGGTGTAGGCACTGCAGAAGAACTGTTATACCTGCTCGGTATTCTGATGAATCCGGAAAACCAGAATCAGGTACTGCCGCTGATCCTCACCGGGCCAAAAGGCAGCGCGGATTACTTCCGGGTACTGGATGAGTTCATTGTTAACACGCTGGGTGAAGAAGCCCGTAAACATTACACCATCATTGTTGATGATGCGGCTGAAGTGGCGCGCCAAATGAAAAAGGCGATGCCGCTGGTCAAAGAAAACCGTCGTGATACCGGCGACGCTTACAGCTTCAACTGGTCATTACGTATTGCGCCAGACTTGCAACTCCCCTTCGAACCCACCCATGAAAATATGGCGAACCTTAACCTGCACACGGAGCAGCCAGCAGAGAAACTGGCCGCTGATCTGCGCCGGGCTTTCTCAGGAATTGTCGCGGGTAACGTGAAAGAAGTAGGTATCAAAGCGATTGAATCCTTTGGCCCGTATAAGATCCATGGTGACAGCCAAATAATGAAACGGATGGACGATTTACTGCAGGGATTTGTCGCACAACATCGTATGAAGCTCCCAGGATCAACCTACATTCCCTGCTACGAAATTTGTAGTTGATAGTGAATTAATATCGGGTTAATGCGTAGCCATTCATAAAGGGCAGTGAATACTGCCCTTTTTTATTGAGTAACATCTTTTCGTTCGGTGCGAACATAAGGTTTGTTACTGAAAAAAATGGAAACTGCCGCGCATTGTTTTCCCCTGTCATGGTAGTAAAAGCCATAAAATGGTAGGGTTTATTTATGGTAACCTGCTGAAAAATAATGCTATGTCATCACACTTACTGATAATTGACGCGCTGAATCTTATCCGGCGCATTCATGCCGTATCCGGCTCCCCTTGTCGGGATACCTGCATACATGCGCTCAGGCAGTTACTTAACCACGCCAGCCCCACTCATGCTGTTGCAGTATTCGATGATGAGAACCGGCACGATGGCTGGCGCTACCGCCTGTTCCCGTCATATAAAGCAGGGCGTTCAGCAGTACCGGAAGATTTACAACATGAAATGCCGCTGATTCGCGAGACTTTCGCCGAACAGGGTGTCGCCTGCTGGTCTCTGGAAAACTGCGAGGCCGATGACCTGGCTGCAACGCTGGCCGCAAAAGTTGCTGCAGCCGGGCAGCTGGCCACCATCGTTTCCACCGATAAAGGCTACTGCCAACTCCTGTCGCCCACTATTCGTATTCGCGACTATTTCCAAAAACGTTGGCTGGATGCCCCGTTTATTGCAGAAGAGTTTAGCGTAACACCAGAGGCATTACCCCATTACTGGGGCCTGACGGGTGTTAGCAGCAGTAAAATTCCAGGAGTGCCGGGTATTGGCCCCAAAACCGCCAGCCAGTTAATCAGCCAGTACCAGACTCTGGAAAATCTCTGGCAACACCTGGATGACGTTCCGCAGAAGTGGAAGAAAAAGCTCACAGGGCAATATGATAATGCCCTGCTTAGCAGAAAACTGGTTACGCTGGAGACCGGACTGGTGTTATCAGGCAACCTGCAGCAACTGCGCCTGAAGCGATAGCCCGGATTACTGGCACGCAAAACCAGTCACTACAGTACGCTTAGCGCTCGTCGCGCCGCCCACCGACAGCTGCCCACCAGCGGCGTACATGTACGGTGACTTCCTCCCGGTCATGATACAACTGCCTGGCCTGAATGGTGGCATTAATACCCTGTTCATCCAGAGCATTACGAATAAATGCCAGATTTTGCGACACCTCTTCATAACGCTTTTTCATTGGCAGTTTGAGGTTAAAAATGGTTTCACGGCACCAGCCATTTACCAGCCACTGTACCATCAGTGCCGTTACTTTGGCGGGCTTTTCCACCATGTCGCACACCATCCATGAAATATTATTGCGATTAGGGCGGAAGCGGAAACCATCTTCCCGCAGCCAGGTTACCTGCCCGGTATCCATCAGGCTTTGTGCCATAGGCCCGTTATCCACAGAGGAAACCCACATGTTGCGTTTCACCAGTTGATATGTCCAACCGCCCGGGCAGGCTCCCAGATCCACGGCATACATACCATTCGCCAGGCGTTCATCCCATTCATCTTCAGGAATAAACACATGAAAAGCCTCCTCCAGCTTGAGGGTGGAGCGGCTTGGCGCATCGGAGGGAAACTTAAGACGAGGTATTCCCATATAAAATGGCGAATTATTGGTACTCAGGGAATAACCCACATAGCAACAACCCGGAGCGATAAAAAAGACATGAACCACCGGGCGACGGTTGTTTTCAACTTTTGATAAGACCCCGGCAGCACGCAATGCACCGCGTAACGGTACCGTAAATTTACGGCAGAACTTCATCAGTTCTTTACTTTCGTTGGTATCAGCAACTTCCACACGCAAATCGCCGCCTTTATCAACCTGGCCGGTGAGTGCGGCAACAACTGGCGTGATACGATCCTCCGGCGGCAAATCTTTGAGCAACTCGCCAGTAATGAACATTTGCCGGGCAAAAATCAGCGACATAAATGGCAGATTTTTTATCAGTTTTTCTGCATCGCCATCCTGGTAGCATTCAAATAATACCCAGGCAGAATGCTCTTTTACCCGGGCAAAGCCGTACACTTCTAATTGCGCCGCTTTGTCAGTTATTTCCGCGGCACACTCTTTTTCAAAACCCTGCCGGCAGTAAAGTACTACCTTATTCATGCGTTACACCTTTGCGTTTCAATCGAATTGCGCCAATCAGCATCAATACCCAACCGGCTAAAAAACTCACTCCTCCAACGGGGGTGACAAAAGCCCATAAACGGAGTTGGGACAAGGCCAGGCAGTACAAACTGCCGCTGAACAAAACCGTCCCTAATGCCAGAAAAACACTACTCCAGTAAAACCAGATACTGATACGGCGTTGCATCGCCACCGCCAGGCCTAAAATTGCCAGCGTATGAAATGCCTGATACTGGAGCCCGGTATGTATCCATCCCAGTTCAGCAACCCCAATAGACTTACTGAGAACATGTGCGCCGAATGCGCCAAAGGCGACATAAACAAAACCGCTCACTGCGGCAAAAATCAGCATAAAACGGCTGGTCATGGTATTACCTTAAATTGTGCTCTGCCCTGGCAGTACAGATTAATGATCGTAACGAAAACGGAATTTTTCTTGTTCACTGGCCGCTTTCGCAAGGATCCACTGCCGGAAGGCTGCGATTTTTCCCAGTTCCGCCTGGCTGTCATGACAAACCAGATAGAACGCGTTTTTACTCACCAGCACATCATTGAAAGGACAGACCAGGCGGCCTGCTTCAATCTCAGATTGCGCCATAACATTGTTGGCTAACGCAATTCCTTGCCCGTGGATCGCGGCCTGCAACACCATTGAGCTGTGGCTAAATATCGGCCCCTGTTGCACATTAATATGGGCCAGCCCCAGTTGCCGGGTGTAGGCCTGCCAGTCACGGCGCGACGCATCATGCAAAAGCGTATGCTGAATTAAATCCTCAGGGGATTTTAACGGTTTATCTCCGGTTAACAACAACGGCGAACAAACAGGAAGCAAATACTCGGCATACAGCTTTTCAACACGCAGCCCCGGCCAGTTACCGCGGCCATAAAAAATCGCCACGTCGACATCATCCGCCAGTTTATCTTCCTGCCTGTCCACCGCCTGAATACGTACATCAATCCCCGGGTAATCAGCATTGAAGCTTGATAAACGCGGTACCAGCCACTGTATTGCAAAACTTGGCAGTAAACTGACAGTCAACGCCCCTTTCGCACTCCGCGCCTGTAGTTTGCGCGTTGCCTCAGTTAACTGGGAGAATATCTCTTTGATATCGAGAAAATAGCTCTGTCCTTCCTCTGTAAGCAGAAGGGAACGGTTACGTCGACGGAATAATTTAAGCCCCAGAAAATCTTCCAGGGACTTAATTTGATGACTGACGGCAGCCTGAGTCACGAACAGTTCTTCAGCCGCTTTGGTAAAACTCAAATGGCGTGCAGCAGCATCGAACACACGTAATGCGTTGAGAGGTGGAAGTCGCTTTGACATCTTTGCCTGGCTTTTATGTTAACCAATAATAACAAACAGGAAACAGAGTTTAACCTATTAGTTTTTTTTATCCGAGACATTATAAATTGTCCGTTGAGGAACTGCCAGCAAATACCTATAGTTGCGCCACTTCCCGAGCCGGAACGAAAAGCTATTCTGAAATGAAGGTTTTAGAGGGGCTTTTGGCTTACGGTTGTGATGTTGTGTTGTTGTGTTTGCATTGGTCTGCTATTCAGACCCTGGCGGCAAGGGCTGCCTTTTTCACTTCCTGTAGATTTACCCTGTCTGTCCATATTGATTTTTACAGCACCGCAAACTGCGGTGCTTTTTTTTGCCTGAAGATCAGCGAATATCAATCATCCAGCGCCGTCATTTCTTTTACATCTGAACGGTTTATCTGCTGCTTAGCTCCACTGGCATCTTCATATTTAATCATGCCGGTTTCATCATCGGTTGAGGGTTTCCCCTGAGTGACAATCGTTCTGCCATCAGTGGTGTGCATCACATAATTGGGTCCGGAGCAGGCTGAAAGTGCCAGTGTCATCATCCCCGCACACAGCATTGCATAAATCTTTGTCATTCTCGCCTCCTTCAGTATGAGATGCTGCTTTATAATGCAGCCACACTATTGAAAATAAAATTGCTAACACTATTCAGCATAACAAACTCCCTGACAGCCATTTTCATTCCTGGAGGAATCTGAATCCCGTCATGGCTTGTAGAACAGGTTAAAATACGCCACGAACATCGTCGTGTCGTG
>JAJHIY020000236.1:0-2500 GCA_022114975.2 Lampris megalopsis
TCTCTTTCTGAAACACACACACACACACACACACACACACACACACACACACACACACACACAGTGTGTTTATGTTCCCAGTAGGGATTCCCTATTGTGCTGTTTTAGATTTCCCTGTCTCCAGGGCTTCAACAAGTATCTCTCCCTCCTCTCGCTCTCCCTCCTCTCTCTCCTCTCTCACTCTCTCTCCTCTCTCACTCTCTCTCCTCTCTTGCTCTCGCTCCTTGCTCTCTGTCCCACTCCCTCTCTCGCTCTCTCTCCTCTCTCACTCTCTCACACTGTGGCTCGCTCGCTCTCTCCTCTCCCACTCCCTCTCTTGCTCTCTCTCGCCCCCCTCTCTCTCACTCTCTCCCCTCTCTCTCTCTCACTCTGTCACTCTCTCGCCCTCTCTCCTCTCTCACTCTCGCTCCTTCTTGCTCTCTCTCTCTCGCCCCCCCTCTCTCTCACTCTCTCCCCCCCTCTCTCTCACTCTCCCCCCCTCTCTCTCTCACTCTCTCTCTCTCTTGGCCTCCCTTCAGTGCGGCTAATGCGTTATTAGCGTAAATTTTGCATCCACCGTTGTGCCAAATCCCTGGCCTGCCAGAGGAGTGAAAGAGCAGAAGAAGAAGAAGGAGGGCTCTCAGTAAACACTGTGTGGTTCTCTGTAGGAAGGGGAGGTCCCTCACCCCACCAGCAGACGTTCAAGGGATAAAACCAAACGCCTCCTTCTCTCGCTACATAAAGCCCCCTGTCGTCCTGTGCCGGGGACCCCTCACGCCGTTCCCTTCTCCTCCGTCCGTCCTCCGCTTCCTCCGCTACTCTATACGGCCTCCCGCCTCCTCCACTGCCAGGCGCTTGTTCTCTCTCTCTCCTCCATGAATGAGGGATGAGGGATGAGTGATGCGCGCTCGCCTCACATCAAAACCACGAGTCCTCCAACAGACGGCTGCTCAGGGCTGCAGTACACAGCGCTGTGTTGGGAGGTGTTGTGCCTTCTCCTCGTGGGCCCCGGGTGGGAGGCCCGGAAACACGCGCTCTGCATGCAGAGAAACCGATGAGCTGAAACAGGAAGGAGATGGTCGAGTCTGGGGGTCACCACAACCACAACCTCCCCTCCTGCACTCATGCATGCGCGCAAACACACACAACATCAAGAGGTCTCTGGTGCTCCTCCTTCCTCTGTGGGACGTAGTCCAAGATGTCTCCTGCTGCCTGCACCATCCCTCTCCTCTCCTCTCCTCTCCTCTCCTCTCCTCTCCTCTCGTCTCGTCTCGTCTCGTCTCGTCTCGTCTCGTCCCCTCCCCTCCCCTCTCCTCTCCTCTCCTCTCCTCTGCTCTCCTTCTCCCCTCTTCTCCTCCTCTCCTCTACTCTCTTCTCTTCTCTCCTCTCCTCTCCTCTCCTCTCCTCTCGTCTCGTCTCGTCTCGTCTCGTCTCGTCTCGTCTCGTCCCCTCCCCTCCCCTCTCCTCTCCTCTCCTCCCCTCTCCTCTCCTTCTCCCCTCTCCTGTCTTCTCGTCTCCTCTCCTCTCCTCTCCTCTCCTCCTCCCCTCTCCTCTCCCCTCATCCCCTCTTCCTCTCCTCCTCCTCCTCTCCTCTCCTGTTTGTGGTTTTGTCTGTTTTTTAATTAAAGTCAATTCCTCTTTTGTGTTTAGCCCCGTGTTCCCTTTATGATCTTACACAAAACAGCTGTAGCAGCCTTTGTGTGTGGCTGAATGTGTGTGTGTGTGTGTTTGTGTGTGTGTGTGTGTGCAACAGCGTCTCTTTATGAGGGCCTCACCACAAGTCAACAGCGCACATGATCAATAATTCAGTGTAACGAGGAATTTTTTTTTCTTCTTCTTTGTAACTAACATTGTGCTACTAAAAAGACTCACTGGCCGGGGGGGGGTCGGCCAGGGGGTCGGCTGGGGGGGGGGGGGGTCGGCCCCGTTGGTCGAGCGGTCAGCGATGTCTTGTCGCATCTATGACATATGAAAACAGTAGCACTGTCCGATACGGTCCACATATCTCCCTGCGGCTGTTGTAAAGGTCAGTACCTCGGACCGGCCGCCAGGGGTCGTTTACCCAAGTGAGCGGGTGAAAACACTGCGCGTGCGTGTTCAACGCGCTTCCGATAGTGCGACAAGTTGCGTTTAAATGATTTGTTAAACGCAAACTAATTGGTGTGTGTGGTGTGTTGTCCCGCTTGCGTTGCGGGGGGGGGAAGCTGCGTAGGGAACCCGGGCAACGACAGACCCCCCCCCACCACCCCCCACCCCTCAGGACCCTACGAAAGGGAGGAAGAAACAGAGAGAAATAGGGTGGTGGTGGGGGTGGTGAAGAATACGAGAACGGAAGTGGAGGAGAGGGTCATGTGGGTATTCATAAGAGTGCCGGAAGTGGCCGAGTCGAGACGCGGTCCTGCTCCTGAAACCTCCCTAGATTAGTCAGGAAGGTTGGCTCAGTTCGTCTTTATTGAGAGAAGCGTTAATAACAGACAAGCGTCACTAGTAGAACGGACGACATACGCCAAGACGTTTAGTA
>JAJHIY020000236.1:10000-27500 GCA_022114975.2 Lampris megalopsis
TCGGGGTCTTGTTCACGAGCGAGGGTAGGATGGAGGGGGTGATTGACAGGCAGACTGGTGAAGCATCAGCAGTAATGTGGACGTTGTACCGGGCCGTTGTGGTGAAGAGGGGGCTGAGCCGGAAGGCAAAGCTCTCAATTTACCAGTCAGTCTTCGTTCCAGCCCTCACCTGTGGTCATGAGCTTTGGGTAGTGACCGAAAAGGTGAGTTCGCGGGTACAAGCGGCTGAAAGGAGTTTCCTCCGTAGGGTGTCTGGCCTCAGCCTTAGAGATAGGGTGAGGAGCTCGGACATCCGGAGGGAGCTCGGAGTAGAGCCGCTGCTCCTCAGCATCGAAAGGAGCCAGTTGAGGTGGTTCGGGCATCTGATTAGGAGGCCTCCTGGGCACCTTCCTTTGGGAGTGTTACCAGGCATGGCCAACTGGGAGGAGACCCCGGGGTAGACCCAGAACTCGCTGGAGGGACTACATGTCCAATCTGGCCTGGGAACGCCTTGGGATCCCCCAGGAGGAGCTGGAGGGCGTTGCTGCGGCGGGGGATGTCTGGAGTGCTCTACTTAGCTTGCTGCCACCGCGACCCGACCCCAGATGATGATGATGATGATGAAGATGATGATAATGATGGAGATGAGATTTATATATAGTTATTTATATGTATCTCTGTGCATCTGCCTTTGACGGAGCTATGCATCAGAAAAACAGTGTTAAACCTGCATTAATCGTCTCTCCACATGACTCAGACACACAAGTCTACAACACACACACACACGCACACACACACAAAAGGAAGTGAATGTTTTTCCCTCTGACAGATCATCCATTGTTGTCTTGTCTCCTTCCTGGTTGAAGGGGCCGTTCCACAGTAGTCGTAATTCCCAGAGGACATCTTGAAAGTGGGACTACAGCCCACCAGCTTCCTGTCTGGTGGTGTCCATCTTGTGTGTGTGTACATCCATGAAGTCCCAACTGCCGGAGTCCTGCAGGGCTGTTGACCAGAAAGCGATGATGTGTTGATCTTTACTGGTTTGCATGGAAAGATGAAATAACAGGAAGCGATTTAGCGCCGTCGTCCCCTCGACCAATCGGAGCGCGTTCCCGGCAGAGCAGGAATGGAAAGTGTGCCAGCAGAGAATTCAACTGTCTTGTTAAAGGAAGCTGGGCAGGTTTCCTCCCTATCTGGGCTGCAGTTTGTGTCTTCTGTAGTGGCCTTTTCCTCTCGCCGACAGATCCGTTGGAGGCTAGCGGAGAAACGGACGGCGTCAGTAAAATGCGGAGTCAGCCTTGACCTGGAAACACAGGTTTGAAGGCCCAGTAGGCGACCCAAACGCAAACACAAACCTTTTCATCCCCATCCAAGCAGATGGGAAGAGCTATAGGAGCCTGCCGGCATGTGGTGGCTGGACTCGAGCGTCAGAGAAACCCTGGCGTTGTGGGAGTTAACTTTATTAAACTCATTCAGGTCTTCTTTTCCATGCCACGTTAAACTCCTCCTGGTCGTTTTTTTTTTGGGGGGGGTGGGGGTTTCTTTTCAGCAAGCCTGTGCCAAATAACTCGACAAAATAATGTTAGAAATGAAGGCTGTGAAGATATTGAGGCTGCGGTGGTGTTCAGGGTCAGCTTTGAGCTGGGGTCTGTAGCGCTGCACTGCCCTGAGAGAGAGAGAGAGAGAGAGAGAGAATACATTTGTGTGTGTATAAGACCCCTTTACAGTTGGTAAACAGTGGTCATGTGACTTTGCTGCCAAAATGCGCATGCATACTATGCGTGATGTGGGTTATAAAAGGGCCTATATCATATATATATATATATATATATATAACGTTCAGTTTAAGCAACACAAATTTTAAGTTAAAAACAACAGAATTAACTTATCCGATATAAAATGGGCACCACATACGCGTGCATTTTTTTTTTATATAAATGTATATCTAGTTTTTCCACTTATCCCACCCGATTAACCCGATGGCATATGGCCGGAACTCTTGTCGAATAACTCACCTGGCTCACGTTTCCACAGGAAGGAGATAGTCGTAACACCAGCTTCCTTCAAACTCATGTCGGCTGCTCTCGCTATTTTACACGCTGAAGCCTCGCATGGATTGCATCACCCTCAGGCTGCGAAGGAGGCGTAGGGAGAATGCTTTCAGTTGCTTGGCTGCAGGCGCCCGGGTGGGCCAGTGGGGTCGCTGGAGAACGACGAGTCCCCGAACACTACACCGATCTACACCCACTATCCCTCGGGTAAGGGTGGCCTAATGAATGTCTTACCCCGTGGACGCTCTGGCCGTGACCAGTTACGGCGAGTCTGGGATACGAACCTCCCAGCCACGTGACGAGCGGGTTGCAAGA
This sequence comes from Lampris megalopsis, assembly GCA_022114975.2. Lineage (NCBI taxonomy): Eukaryota > Metazoa > Chordata > Actinopteri > Lampriformes > Lampridae > Lampris > Lampris megalopsis. The sequence goes on from JAJHIY020000236.1 coordinate 12,346, forward strand.
ACGGAGGTTTGTTCTGCTCGGCTGTCAGAACGGCCGCCAGTGCATTTTTAATGATGTCTTGGGTCCGGTCCGCTCGGTTTCTTGTAGTCCGCTTGGTTTATTGCAGTCTGTTCGGTTTACTGTAGTCCACTCGGTTTATTGTAGTCCACTCGGTTTCTTGTAGTCCGCTCGGTTTCTTGTAGTCCGCTCGGTTTCTTGTAGTCCGCTCGGTTTCTTGCAGTCCGCTTGGTTTATTGTAGTCCACTCGGTTTATTGTAGTCTGCTTGGTTTATTGTAGTCCACTCGGTTTCTTGTAGTCCACTTGGTTTATTGTAGTCTGTTCGATTTACTGTAGTCCACTCGGTTTATTGTAGTCCACTCGGTTTCTTGTAGTCCGCTCGGTTTCTTGCAGTCCGCTCGGTTTCTTGTAGTCCGATCGGTTTATTGTAGTCCACTCGGTTTATTGTAGTCCGCTCGGTTTATTGTAGTCCACTCGGTTTATTGTAGTCCTCTTGGTTTCTTGCAGTCCGCTCGGTTTATTGCAGTCCACTCGGTTTCTTGTAGTCCTCTTGGTTTATTGTAGTCCGCTCGGTTTATTGCAGTCCACTTGGTTTCTTGTAGTCCTCTTGGTTTATTGTAGTCTGCTCAGTTTCTTGCAGTCCGCTCGGTTTCTTTTAGTCCGATCGGTTTATTGTAGTCCGCTCGGTTTCTTGCAGTCCGCTCGGTTTATTGTAGTCCGCTTGGTTTCTTGCAGTCCGCTCGGTTTATTGTAGTCCGCTCGGTTTATTGTAGTCTGCTCGGTTTCTTGCAGTCCGCTCGGTTTATTGTAGTCCGCTCGGTTTATTGTAGTCCACTCGGATTATTGTAGTCCGCTCGGTTTCTTGTAGTCCACTCGGTTTATTGCAGTCCGCTCGGTTTATTGTAGTCCGCTCGGTTTATTGTAGTCCGCTCGGTTTCTTGCAGTCCGCTCGGTTTCTTGCAGTCTGCTCGGTTTCTTGTAGTCTGCTCGGTTTATTGCAGTCCGCTCGGTTTATTGTAGTCCGCTCGGTTTCTTGTAGTCCTCTCGGTTTCTTGTAGTCCGCTCGGTTTCTTGTAGTCCGCTTGGTTTCTTGCAGTCCGCTTGGTTTCTTGTAGTCCGCTTGGTTTCTTGCAGTCCGCTCGGTTTCTTGTAGTCCGCTCGGTTTATTGTGGTCCGCTCGATTTATTGTAGTCCACTCGGTTTCTTGTAGTCCTCTTGGTTTCTTGTAGTCCACTCGGTTTCTTGCAGTCCGCTTGGTTTCTTGCAATCCGATCGGTTTCTTGCAGTCCGCTCGGTTTCTTGCAGTCCGCTCGGTTTCTTGTAGTCCGCTCGGTTTCTTGTAGTCCGCTCGGTTTATTGTAGTCTGCTCGGTTTCTTGCAGTCTGCTCGGTGTCTTGTAGTCCGCTCGGTTTCTTGTAGTCCGATCGGTTTCTTGTAGTCCGCTCGGTTTCTTGTAGTCCTCTTGGTTTCTTGCAGTCCGCTTGGTTTCTTGTAGTCCTCTTGGTTTCTTGTAGTCCGCTCGGTTTCTTGCAGTCCGCTCGGTTTCTTGTAGTCCGCTCGGTTTCTTGCAGTCCGCTCGGTTTCTTGCAGTCCGCTCGGTTTCTTGCAGTCCGCTCGGTTTCTTGCAGTCCGCTCGGTTTCTTGCAGTCCGCTCGGTTTATTGTAGTCCGCTCGGTTTCTTGTAGTCCGCTCGGTTTCTTGTAGTCCGCTCGGTTTATTGTAGTCCGCTCGGTTTCTTGTAGTCCGCTCGGTTTATTGTAGTCTGCTCGGTTTCTAGCAGTCCGCTCGGTTTCTTGTAGTCCGCTCAGTTTCTTGCAGTCCGCTCGGTTTATTGTAGTCCGCTCGGTTTCTTGTAGTCCGCTCGGTTTTGTAGTCTGCTCGGTTTCTTGCAGTCTGCTCGGTTTCTTGCAGTCCGCTCGGTTTCTTGTAGTCCGCTCGGTTTCTTGCAGTCCGCTCGGTTTTGTAGTCTGCTCGGTTTCTTGCAGTCTGCTCGGTTTCTTGCAGTCCGCTCGGTTTCTTGCAGTCCGCTCGGTTTCTTGCAGTCCGCTCGGTTTTGTAGTCTGCTCGGTTTCTTGCAGTCCGCTCGGTTTCTTGTAGTCCGCTCGGTTTATCGCTTGCAGCCACAGTCTTGGCTTGTTTGCATTGAGCGGTCTTTCCCCCGATGGGATGCGGTACAAGTTAATACCTTTAGTTTGGCTACACCTGTTCTGGCAACCCACAGCACGACGAGACGCCATTTTAAACATGTAAATATCAAACCATCAAAACTCCACTTGCACTCTGCAGCGACTGGAGACGGAGAGGTTGCCGCTTTTGCTGCCAGAATGTGCGCGCATACTATGTGTGATGTAGGTCATAAAAGGGTCTCTATGTGTGTTAGAGCGAGAGGGAGAGAGAGGGAGAGGGAGAGGGAGAGAGGGAGAGAGAGAGAGAGGGAGAGAGAGAGAGAGAGTATGTTTATTGTGTATCCTCAGCGTACTTATTCACTTATACTTAGAAAAGGTCTGAGTGTTTCTCGGTGCTCAGATGTCACAAGGTGACTGTGTACTGTGTATATGTGTGTGTGTGTTAGAGAGGGGGGGGGAGGGAGAGGGAGAGAGAGAGAGAACACGTGTGTGTGTGTGTGTGTTTGTGTGTGTGTGTGTGTGTGTGTGTGTGTGTGCGTGTGCGCATGTGTGTTGTGCAGGCAGGTGATTTATCTAGTCCGCGCTGACCATGCCGGCCACCACAGCAGAATCCTAATGCGTCCACTCCCCTCCGAGAAGTGAAAGAGTCGGCTGTTCATTGAGAAAATGGAGAGCGAGAGAGAGCGAGGGATACAGGGAAAGAGAGAGAGAGGTACAGAAAGAGAGAGAGAGAGAGAGGGCGAGCAAGGGGGGAGAGAGAGGAAGGGAGAGGAAGGGAGAGGCACCGATGTATTTGTTGGTGTACCAGAGGGCTTTAGATTTTCCGGGCAGATTCACATTGCCACTGTGTGAGGAAGTCACTCAGTCTGATACCCGGTTCAGAATCTCCAAACGAGACCTCGGGTGACACGGACTCGTCGTGGTCCTCCGCTTGGTCCTCCGCTTGGTCCTCCGCGTGGTCCTCCACTTGGTCCTCCGCCTGGTCTGCGGATCATCTCGCTTGTTTTCAGCCGCTACATCGAACCAGACTTCCTTTATGCAAACACCTCTGTGTCGGGGCTGCTCGGGATGGCGACGTCGGCAACATTTGGCCTGACAGCGGGGGGTGGGGTGGGGGTGGGGGTGGGTGACGGGGAGGGAGAGGGGGGGGGTACGAGCACATTACCATGCGGGTGGAGGTTGCTGCGTTCTGCTTTAACGGCAGTGATGGATGATCGCGCTCCTCCGGGAGACAACTTTCTAGAAAGAAGCGTGTGTGTGTTGAGCTGACAAATGACTCCGTCTTCGTTAATGGGAACTGGAGTGTGTGTGTGTGTGTGTGTGTGTGTGTGAGAGTGTGTGTCTGCGTGCTCCTCGCCAGTCCGGTGGGTGGGGGTGTTTCTGCGGGGGCTTCTCTGAGCAGGTATGGCGGAGGCAGCTAGGTGGCAGATGAAGGGCTGGGGACGCTGTTTGTGTTTGCGTGCGGTGATAAATCTCCGGACCCGCCGCCGGATCTTAATCCCGTCACATCCGGAGGGAGGAGGGGGGAGGGAGGAGGGGGGTTGCCCCGGGCGACGCGGCACAGGGGGAACCGTCTGTGTGCACTGTATTTCAAAACGTAAGGGTTTGGCGTACGGAAGACTTTCGTGCTTTGTGTATATTTGGCTGTTTGGATCAGTACCAGCGCCCCGGTGGCTCACCCGGTAGAGCACGTACCACATCAGGTCCGAATCCTCCGCAGCGGCCTGGGTTCAGATCCGACTCGGGCCCTTAAGGGGCGGCACGGTGGCGCAGTGGTTAGCGCGGTCGCCTCACAGCAAGAAGGTCCTGGGTTCGAGCCCCGGGGTAGTGCAACCTTGGGGGGTCGTCCTCTGGGTGGAGTTTGCATGTCCTCCCCGGGTCTGCGTGGGTTTCCTCCCACAGTCACATGACCTCCCGTGTAGGTCAGGTGACCCGGCCATACTAAGTTGTCCCTAGGTGTGTGTGTGTGATTAAGGAAACGGGAAGACAAACAAGTCGTCACCTAAAACACAACGCACGTCTCCGCGGCCCTGCCGGCGGCCATGACGCCCCCGAGAGGGAAGCCGTGGCAGCGCCAGTCACAGCGAGGCGTTTAGCGTGGCGGCGGCGGCCTTCCAGGCCCGCTCTTCGCCTCAGCTGAGGACACGTAAAACGAAGCCTTAGGTGAGGGAGGGGGACATCTACGTCCTCCTGCCTTCTAGAACAACCGGCTTCTAGAGCCAGAGGGCGTGCCCCCCCACCCCCCCCCCACCCCCCACACACACCTGTACAGGTGGGACCTCCAGCCTGGGCTCCAAGTGCCGGTATGTGTTTGTGGCGATAGCGAGGGCCGGCGTTTGGTAAACCGTCTACCGTGTCGCCCCGAAAGCGAGGAGACGTCACAGCCTCGGGAGTTCGATTTCATCACTCGTAGACGAACACACACAGCTTTCCCGTGTTTCCTGTATTTCTGAAATACACGGGAATGTCAACGAAATTCAGTGTCGACGAACCAGACGGGGGACCGACGTGTCTGGTGTCAAATTAACACGAAAACGAGGTGCGCGAGGCCGGCCGGTGTTTCGTTGGCGCCCCAGCTGCCAGAATACTTCTGTTTTTTTTTTTCGTTATTTTTTACAGCGTACACACACACACACACACGGATGTACACTGTAAAATGTAATATATTTTTATTTCATTGTACAGATTTTTCCTGTAATTCAGAAAAACCCGTCATAAAATGGCAGAACGAGACCGGGGACGAACGTGTCTCATGTCAAATAACGAGACGAGGAGATTTACGAGTTGGTTCATTTCTGTTATTTTACGGTGTTGTATCGGCGCCCCAGCTTGCTGGAGGAGTTCCGTTTTTTTTTTAAGGTTGTTTTTTACAGTGCGCACACACACACACACACACACACACACACATAAATACACACACATATACACACACACACACACACACACACACACAGAGGAATTTTTCCGGCTTGTCGTGCCTCTCTCTCATCCTGCCTTTGTCTCTTTGTTCCAAACAACAGTGAACCACAAGCGCACGCCTGACACACACACACACACACACACGCACACACAGACACACACACCCCTGTGCATCTGTCTTAGATTATTTATTTGAGAAATGTCATAATTCATAAATCATACGATCCCCACAAGTCCCCGCGGAGCAGCGCCGGGATGAGACTTAAGGATGAGAAGCAGAGGGAATCTGATTGAAATGTGAGATGGGGGGGGGGGGAGGGTGGGGGGGGGGGGAGAAACCCCGTCACTTGTCTTGTACTTCCATCCATACATTTCTGTTTAGCCCACATTGTGAAATTTCCTGTTCGTTTTTCTGCGTTCAGCGGGAACATGTGCCGCCGCGCCGACCCCGTCCCTCCCCGTCAGAGGGTTCAGTACGCAACGGCAACACAACAAGACAAGGGAGGGGAAAAAAGGGGGAGAAGGGGAGTAAAAATTAAAGTCAGAAAGGGGGAGAAGGGGAGTAAAAGGAGAAGTCTGTTCTCAGAAGAGAATCCAAAATTAAACAGATCCTCAGCAATTCTTTGGGGGATGTTTTATTTTTTATTTATTTTTTATTTTTTTTTTGGAAAGCAGTCACTGCTGGCACAAAAAAGAAGAAGAAGAAGAAAAAGAAGAAGAAGAAGAGCAAACAGAGCCTTCATTACAGACAGCCATCCCTAATGGCTTCTGACCGACCATCTTTTAATGAGCATATTCTTATCAATAATTAAGTCTTGTTTCTCTCTCGCTGCTCCATTTGTCTCGGGTGGGGGGTGGGGGGGGGTGTTGAGGGGGGACGGGAGGGAGACACGGGGGTCTTTACTGTCTACGATATGTGTCGTCGTGTTTCCTACTCTAGGAACAATAACCGCGGCCAGACAACGGCGGATTTCAGAAGCAGCTGCCGCTATTGTTCAGCGTGTCCACGTGAGCGCCGGCCTCGGGCAGGAAGTGACGTTCTTTGGTCGATGCACAGGAAGTGGACGGAACCTATAGAGGGCGGATGTGGCGAGGACTCGCACACGTAGCCTCGTGTGAGCCGACGCACACGCTCGCTGGTTGTCCATCGCGTCCGTTGGTGACCCTCTTCTTGAGTAGTCCGATCCTGGACGCACAGTTGCGGTTGCAGACCAGGCCTGTACAGATGGTGCTGGGTGGGGGGGTGGGGTGGTGCTCCGGTTTTCCTCAAACCTCGCTCCCTGTGAGACGCGAGAGCGCCGGATGGTGCGGCGGGGGGCAAGCGCCTCCAAAGAAGGAGGGGCTGATCCGGCAGCTTTTCATGGGGTCTTCGAACCCGCTTCTTCTTGCGAATAGCGCGCCCAAGCCACCCGAGTTGGTGGTGGTTGAGGGTAGACTCCACGCTGCAGCTGCCTGCCCGCTCCCAACCCCCCCCGTGTTCGGCGCTCCGGCCTCCCGAGGGATGCCGAGGACCCTCTGGAGACCCCTCACATGGAAGGCCTCCAGGCTTCTGAGATGGGGGCTGCAGATGGTCCATGCCTCACATCCATCCATGCAGTGGTGTGGAGATGCACACTAGCACTTTGGTGTGGAGACTGAGGGGGCTGCTGTTCTGGAAAACCTTTCTCCTCACACAACCACGCACACACACAACCATGCACACACACACACACACACACACACACACACACACACCAAAGCCAGGACCAATACGTGCAGTTTACATGCACCCACCATGGAAATTGAATGAGAGCAGAACGGACATTGAGCCGTTTCCCGTGGTCACGCGAGTGGTTCAGAAGAAAATGGCGCTCGTTGTCGGTTGTCATGGTGACAGCACACCTCAGGGGGGGGCCGTAAAATGTTTGCGCTGCTCCGCTGCTTGTTTGGCCGTTACCGCAAAACCTCAGTATGGGGAGCCCCTTTCCATGTCGCACCTCATCCGGCCGTTCCACTCGGGCTCCTCGAAAGCCGCTGTACACAACTTACTCAACAGTTCTTCACCAGTCTACCTTCTCCTCCTCCCTCCCCCTCCCCCCTTTCTCCCTCCCTCTCCCTCTCTAATGTACACGTGCATGCACACAAGCAGTCCCGTCATCAGTTTGCGGTGGTGGGTTTCGAAACCTACGAGTTTTTTGTTGTTGTTTTTGCTCCCTAATTGGTATCCATAGCTTTTGATTACACCATTTGGCGTCACATTCTCCATAAATTGTATGATTCCCTTATAGTTGTGTAATCCTCTTTCAGCGTTGTGTTGTGTAAACTGTGTAAACACAACATCGTGGCACGTCTCGGGAGAGAGAGACCCCTCCTCTCTTGCTCTCCCTGATCTTTCGCCCTGTTTCATCTCCCCGCTAAAGGCTTTTCGGGGAGTTGGTCCTTATCCGATGAGAGGGTCTCAGGACAGGATGTCGTGGTGCTGTGAAGCCCCCTGAGGCAAATGTGTAATTTGTGATATTGGGCGACACAAATCAAACTGACTTGACTTGACCGCCAAAAATTTTGTTTTTTTTTGGTCAGAAAGAAGAGGCTTGTGTGTGTGTCGGAGAGAGAGAGAGAGACAGAGTTCATGACTTTAATGATAGATGACTCGTTTGGATGCTGTTCAACAGTAAAGACCACCGTGTGGACCAGTTGGTCTGTGTGCTTAGCAGACTAGACCCAGACTCTATTAGGCTGAGATACGATAGGCGATGCCTTGCAATCGTTGTGTTATGTTGAGCAAACAGCCCAAACGCCAAACGGTGCAACACTGCTCACGTTGCTGTGGCCGGGGCTAAATGTGGAGGTTTGCGGGTCAGGTCGGGTTCGGGTGGTTGATTAATGCACATTACTCGTCAGTACCGGATGTATTACTACCTACAGACTGCACGGGACTCCGCAGAATATGAGGGACGAGTGAAGTAGCCACCAGATGTGTGATAGGTTTCCAATGAGAGTGTAATTTGGTACAGCAGTGTCTAAGTGTAGTATATTTTGGGTCTGATAAGTCGTCATATGTGGTTTCTCATTAGGGCGTAGGTGTATGCTGTCTAATTAGGCTAAAAGTGTGTTTGTTTACTGTCTAATAAGGAAAATATTCTAGTTTTTGTCCAATTTGATACAAAGTGCAGCTCGCTACGTCTTATTAGCGTACTGTGAAATGAACCGTGACCTCGATTTCTATGGCGAACACACACCGAGACAATCTCAAGTACGCATGCCACTTATGCATATAGACATTACACACACGCCCGTTATTTTGGCTGATGGAGCAACTCTGAGGACCGCTGATCTGGGCCCTGCTGTGACCCATACAAACTCCGCCGACTCAGAAGTGGACGGAGGAATCCAAGCGGCCACGAAAGCCTTTGGTGCCCTCCACAAACGACTTTGGCCCCACCATGACAGAGATTGAGGTCTACAACACAGCCGTTCTCCCGTCTCTACTGGACTCCACTGAATGCGAGACCCTGTATCACAAGCCCACCAAGAAGCTCACCAGAATACAGCGTCGTCATCTGCAAAGCTGCTGTGAATCAGATGGGGGGGACAAGGTGCCTGGCGTGGAAGTACTGAGACATGCTGGTTCCGTCCGTGTTGAGGCCCTAATAACAGCCTCCCAGCTCAGATGGGCCGGCCACGTGGGAAGAACGCCAGACAACCGCCTACCAAAAGACGTTTCTATGGGGAGCTGTGCCCGGGAAAAAGGAAGCGGGGAGGCCAGAAGCTACGCTTCAGAGATGCGCTCAGGCGCCACACGAAGATCTGCCGCACAGATGACCCCAGCTGGGAGACGGTGGCCCTGGACAGACGGAGATGGCGCCACAGCAAGGTAATCGAGAACAGCTGTCAAACCGAACGAGACGAGAAGACTGTGATAAGGCCCACCGTGCAAGACACAACAGACCCACTCAAACAACATTCATCTGTGACAAATGTGGACAATGTTGTCGCTCTAATGTGGGCCTGATGGCCCACAAGCGTGCTTGCCAAGCTTAAACTGCATCACAGTCATCATCGTTTCGACGGACTGCCGAAGAAGAAGACACAAACACACACGCAAACACACACACAGTTAAATAATTAACACTCATGTTTGCCAATCAACTTGCGTTGTTCTGCCTCAATGGTGTGTGTCTCCATTCAAAGCCACCGGGCTCTGCAGGGTAACAGTGAAGAAAAGCCACCGGGCTATGCAGGGTAACAGTGAAGAACAGCCACCGGGCTCTGCAGGGTAACAGTGAAGAACAGCCACCGGGCTCTGCAGGGTAACAGTGAAGAACAGCCACCGGGCTCTGCAGGGTAACAGTGAAGAACAGCCACCGGGCTCTGCAGGGTAACAGTGAAGAACAGCCACCGGGCTCTGCAGGGTAACAGTGAAGAACAGCCACCGGGCTCTGCAGGGTAACGGAAGAACAGCCACCAGGCTCTGCAGGGTAACAGTGAAGAAAAGCCACCGGGTTGTGCAGGGTAGCAGGGAAGAACACCCACCGGGTTGTGCAGGGTAACGGTGAAGAAAAGCCACCAGGCTCTGCAGGGTAACAGTGAAGAAAAGCCACCGGGCTCTGCAGGGTAACGGAAGAACAGCCACCGGGCTCTGCAGGGTAACAGTGATGAACAGCCACTGGGCTCTGCAGGGTAACAGTGATGAACAGCCACCGGGCTCTGCAGGGTAGCAGTGAAGAAAAGCCACCGGGCTCTGCAGGGTATCAGTGATGAACAGCCACCGGGCTCTGCAGGGTATCAGTGATGAACAGCCACCGGGCTCTGCAGGGTAGCAGTGACGAATAGCCACCGGGCTCTGCAGGGTAGCAGTGAAGAAAAGCCACCGGGCTCTGCAGGGTAACAGTGAAGAACAGCCACCGGGCTTTGCAGGGTAACAGTGATGAACAGCCACCGGGCTCTGCAGGGTAGCAGTGACGAATAGCCACCGGGCTCTGCTGGGTAGCAGTGAAGAACAGCCACCGGGCTCTGCAGGGTAACAGTGAAGAAAAGCCACCGGGCTCTGCAGGGTTACACTGACGAATAGCCACCGGGCTCTGCTGGGTAGCAGTGAAGAACAGCCACCGGGCTCTGCAGGGTAACAGTGACAAATAGCCACCGGGCTCTGCAGGGTAACGGTGAAGAACAGCCACCGGGCTCTGCAGGGTAACAGTGAAGAAAAGCCACCGGGCTCTGCAGGGTAACGGTGACGAATAGCCACCGGGCTCTGCTGGGTAGCAGTGAAGAACAGCCACCGGGCTCTGCAGGGTAACAGTGATGAACAGCCACCGGGCTCTGCAGGGTAACGGTGAAGAACAGCCACCGGGCTCTGCAGGGTAACGGTGACGAATAGCCACCGGGCTCTGCTGGGTAGCAGTGAAGAACAGCCACCGGGCTCTGCAGGGTAACAGTGATGAACAGCCACCGGGCTCTGTAGGGTAACGGTGAAGAAAAGCCAGCGGGCTGTGCAGGGTAGCAGTGAAGAACAGCCACCGGGCTGTGCAGGGTAGCAGTGAAGAAAAGCCACCGGGCTCTGCAGGGTAACAGTGAAGAACAGCCACCGGGCTCTGTAGGGTAACGGTGAAGAAAAGCCACCGGGCTGTGCTGCCCCAGCCCTCTGACACGCCGCTTCTCTAAGTGCTGCCTGCCAAAATGACTGACAGGCTAAAATCTGACATAAATCAAACGGGGTACCTCTTCCAGGGGTAAAATGGTAACTTAAGTTGACAAAAGGAGGGGACTTTCTTCCCCCAGAGTGTATGCTTCTCAATTTAGAAACACTACACGATAAACTTCAGGGGAGGAGGGGGGGTGGAGAGAGAGATGGTGGGGGGTACGGGGGGGGAGAGAGAGAGAGGAGGGCTAATGTAGTTTGATATATTAATCATAGGCAGGGGTAATTGGGAGGCTGAGCAGGACTGGGTGCCCGAGCTGTCCTCAATCACTGTCTCATTCAGTCTCTTTGTGTAAACACCGCTATTGTATGGGCAGAATATTAATGACGGCACCGCTCCGTGTGTGTGTCTGTGTGTGTGTGTGTGTGTGTGTGTGTGTGTGTGTGTGTGTGTGTGGTAAGTGACTTATGGTAAAAGTGACTTATGGTGGTCCTATAAGTGTCCTTACAAGAGTCGGTATTGTGGTTCTTGGCAACACTGTCGGTGATTGTGAGTCTAAACGTTTCTTTGTTTGTGTTTGTAGGTTTGTGTGTGTGTGTGTGTGTGTGTGTGTGAGAGAGAGAGAGAGAGAGAGAGAGAGAGAGAGCGAGGGAGAAAGAGAGAGAGAGGGAGAGCAAGAGGGAGAGGGGAGAGAAACGGAGAGGGGACTGTGTTTGTAGGAGACAGAAGCTGATACTCCTTCTCCACCAGTAGCTGATCTCAGACCAGTTCTTAACGTTTCGACCGCCAAGAAAACTGGTTCCAGAGCGGCTTCAAGTCTTATTGGGCCCCCCCCCCTTTGTGTCCCCAATTGTACTTGTCCAATTACCCCACTCTTCCGAGCCGTCCCGGTCGCTGCTCCACCCTGTCTGCCGATCCGAGGAGGGCTGCAGACTACCACATGCCTCCTCCCATACATGTGGAGTCGCCAGCCGCTTCTTTTCACCTGACAGTGAGGAGTTTCGCCAGGGGGACGTAGCGCGTGGGAGGATCACGCTATTTCCCCCAGTCCCCCCTCGAACAGGTGCCCTGACCGACCAGAGGAGGCGCTATAGAGCAGCGACCAGGACACATACCCACATCCGGCTTCCCACCCGCAGACATGGTCAATTGTGTCTGTAGGGAGGCCCGACCAAGCCGGAGGTTACACGGGGATTCGAACTGGCGATCCCTGTGTTGGTAGGCAACGGAATAGACCGCGATGCCACCCGGATGCCCCACGGCACCAACCCTTTCCCGGGCTAGGAGAAAGAACCGGTTACGTCAGGGGTTGGGGGCGGGGCTGTCGCCACCAACAAGGCCAATAGGAGGACGCATCACTGCATTCCTACTCAGCGGCACCACCAGCACCTCTTAACGCTTCTAATCAAGGTCTGATAGGAATCACATGGTTTTTATCAGCACGTACGTTATTTGATCGACTTTGACAGAGTGAACGTGACACCCCATCACTCATGGTTCTAGTGTAAGTATCTGAAATCCTAAGCTTAGAAACACGTCCACAAAGAACTCTGCAGAGTTCACCCTCGGCGATACTGAGCTGAATCCAGGAACCCTGGGACACGCCAGACCAGTCACCCCACAGGACCACAAGGCCGATAATCACAGGGTACGTTAATTTCATAATGGACATCTATGAAATGATATCGAGCCCCGGGGTCGTCCCGGGTGGTCCTCTGTGTGGAGTTCGCATGTTCTCCCCGTCTCTGCGTGGGTTTCCTCCGGGTGCTCCGGTTTCCTCCCACAGTCCAAAGACACGGAGGTCAGTCAGGGTGTCTCCCCGCCTGCCGCCCAGTGCCTGCTGGGATAGGCTCCAGCATCCCCGTGACCCTGAGAGCAGGAGAAGGGGTTTGGATAATGGACGGATGGATGGATTGTGGCGAGCCAGAATGGAAGATGAGTCGAGACAGAGATCTCTCTTTAATCGCTACTCCCGTGGCCGGACCAGAACTGACGACACATACTGACCCCCCCCCCTCCCCAGAGTGAGACGTGGCGACATCAGGCTAAGTCACGGTCCTAGGTCAGTCAATATCAGTCCACTACCCGAGCCGAGTCAAATCCCCAACCAAACAACACAATAACCAAAACAGGAACACAACATTTAAACACATAAATCCACAACTTCAACTAACACTCACAGTCCCATCAGCCATGGCGCTCCCCCAGCGCAGAGCCGCCGACAGCCTGAGCGACGGCCTCCCCCGGTCGCTACAGTGTTTACCGTCCATCCATCCATCCATCATCCAAACCGCTTATCCTGCTGCCAGGGTGGCGGGGATGCTGGAGCCTATCCCAGCAGTCACTGGGGGCAGGCGGGGAGACACCCTGGACAGGTCGCTGACCGGTATTTAAAGTCAGCAGGGAACTAAAAGGGACCGGTCTCTGGAGAGCTCCAGCCGGGTCTCTGGAGAGCTCCAGCCGGCTCTCAGCGGGACCGGACGGGCGGTCACCAGTTTGTGGAGCTTCTCAACTCCCAAAACTCTGGAGCAAATGTTCGATTCGCCGTCAATTTTCGTAAAACTGCCAATATTCAAAATCTGCACAGTTGACTTCTCACCTGGAAGTCCTCGGACGAGAATTTAATCTTGAAATATCAGGAAAAATTGTAAAAGCGGTCGAAATCTACACCGCGTATTCGGAGACGTCTACGGTGACGTAATGACGTGGCTCTCTAGCCAGCTGTAGTCCGTGGAAAAGCCAACCGCTTCTTAGCAGCTTAGAGTTGAACCAACTGTGAACCGGTACTAGCACCAGCCCAGAGCTAGAACTAGGAAGAATAGAGCTAGGTAGAACTAGGAAGAATAGAACTAGGTAGCTAGAACTAGGTAGAAGAGACCTAGGTAGAATAGAACTAGGTAGCTAGAACTAGTTAGAATAGAGCTAGGTAGAACTAGGTAGCTAGAACTAGGTAGAAGAGAACTAGGTAGAATAGAACTAGATAGAAGAAAACTAGGTAGCTAGAACTAGGTAGAAGAGAACTAGGTAGCTAGAACCAGGTAGAATAGAACTAGGTAGCTAGGACTAGTTGGAAGAGAACTAGGTAGAACTAGGTAGAAGAGAACTAGGTAGCTAGAGCTAGGTAGAATAGAGCTAGGTAGAAGAGAACTAGGTAGAATAGAACTAGGTAGCTAGAACTAGGTAGAATAGAACTAGGTAGCTAGGACTAGTTGAAAGAGAACTTGGTAGAACTAGGTAGAAGAGAACTAGGTAGAATAGAACTAGTTAGAAGAGAACTAGGTAGAATAGAAGTAGATAGCTAGAACTAGTTAGAAGAGAACTAGGTAGAACTAGGTTCCCTTTGATGGAAAGAGGGTAGATGGGCACAATCTTGTCAGTGTTGCAGAGGCGTATTACCAGGCTAATGTAGTACCACAGTACATACTGATACACGCGGTACACAGACAACAGTACCTCTAACTCAGTAACATAGTACCACAGTACATACTGATACACGTGGTACACAGACAACAGTACCTCTAACTCAGTAACATAGTACCACAGTACATACTGGTACACGTGGTACACAGACAACAGTACCTCTAACTCAGTAACATAGTACCACAGTACATAATGGTACACGTGGTACACAGACCACAGGACCTCTAATAGACTAATGTAGTACCATAGTATCACAGCATATCCCAGTATCCCAGACAGTATCACAGACAGCATGACAGACAGTATCCCAGACAGTATCCCAGACAGTATGACAGACAGTATCCCAGACAGTATCACAGACAGTATCCCAGACAGTATCCCAGACAGTATGACAGACAGTATCCCAGACAGTATCCCAGACAGTATGACAGACAGCATGACAGACAGTATCCCAGACAGTATCCCAGACAGTATGACAGACAGCATGACAGACAGTATCCCAGACAGTATGACAGACAGCATGACAGACAGTATCCCAGACAGTATGACAGACAGCATGACAGACAGTATCCCAGACAGTATGACAGACAGCATGACAGACAGTATCCCAGACAGTATCACAGACAGTATCCCAGACAGTATCCCAGACAGTATGACAGACAGTATCCCAGACAGTATCCCAGACAGTATGACAGACAGTATGACAGACAGTATCCCAGACAGTATCACAGACAGTATCCCAGACAGTATCCCAGAAAGTATCCCAGACAGTATGACAGACACTATCCCAGACAGTATCACAGACACTATCACAGACAGTATCCCAGACAGTATCCCAGACAGTATCACAGACAGTATGACAGACAGTATCCCAGACAGTATCACAGACACTATCACAGACAGTATCCCAGACAGTATCACAGACAGTATCCCAGACAGTATCACAGACACTATCACAGACAGTATCCCAGACAGTATCCCAGACAGTATCACAGACAGTATGACAGACAGTATCCCAGACAGTATCCCAGAAAGTATCCCAGACAGTATCCCAGAAAGTATCACAGACAGTAT
>JAJHIY020000237.1:0-7500 GCA_022114975.2 Lampris megalopsis
CTGTTCAAAAGTAAGTAATATGTAACGTTAACTATCAGTTTAAAATGTGCAGTCACTACTAGACCTACTTCTAATTACAAATTTAACATAATAATTGAACTTATCCTGTAGTGTTCTGTTCACAACCAAGTTATACAACAGTTGTGTTTTGCATCTAGTTTGTTTATGTTGTTTACTCCTTTTCTTTAATTATCTTATTCTCTTTCATCCCTGGCTCATCTTGTACTTGTGTTCAGTTCTCCTTTTAGCTCTTTTGGTGTCATCTTGAACTGTTGTTGGGATCTTGTCTTGTGTTAAAGGGCTTTCAACCCCTGTTTTGGAAAGAGCTATACAAACGACGTGTTATTTATTAGTAGTATTTGGTATTACAAGTTAGCTTCGAAAGAACTGTTGAAAGGTGCTTGGAGATTTTCACAGGTAAACCTCCGTATGCACCTTTACAGGGCTGATTGATTGATCAAAAAAAAAAAATCTGGTAACACTTTAGTATGGGGAACATAAAAAAACTTAATTACTAGTGAATTAGTAATGATCAAGATGTCACTTTAGTATGGGGAACATATGCTAAGTAACAAAAACCTAATTTAGAGTAATGTAACACTATGAACACTTGTAGTTTTGTGTGTTGTTATGTAAGAACAGAGCATATTCATTAAGTGTTAGTAAGGGAGAATAACTCTTCTTGTGGTACTACCACCTTATAAAGGCCATACTAAGCAAAGCATATTGAGATGGTACTACTAATAAGCAATACTTCTGAGGTTATAGAGGGAAAACTCATAGTTAATGGCTTACTGGTTGTATAATAAGGCCATGCAGAGTAAGGCATTAATGAGTACGTACTAATGACCAATTAAGAGCCCAATATGTTGCTAATTTGCATGCTAATAAGCACCTAATTAATGGTGACTACGTTCCCCATACTAAAGTGTTACCAAAAATCTATTTACTAAGCGATTAAGTCAGTCACGGTTAAGAGAGACAGCAAGGTGTAGCTCAGTATGGGTATAACGGTACACCAAAATCACAGCTCGGTAGGAAACCCCGGTTTTGAAGTCACGGTTCGGTACGTTTTCGGTACAGCGCGTGTATGCACGCATGCTCAGTGGGTGGCTGAATGCACAACATCTGGCCCTTTGCAGCAGTTGCTAGGGAGGAAACTGTACATTAGGAAACACACACAAAAGTTCCGCACGTACTATAGTTAAAACAACAGCTGAAATTTTTCGGTACAAACACGTGGACCGTTACACCCCTATAGTCAACCCTGAATCAACGAGCTAGCTAAACTCAGTGCACAAGTCTGGATAATAACTACTGCAAGTGCAATATAATCTGCTAAATATAAAGAATGAATTCAGAGTACGCTAAAATCAGAGCCTGCCTAGATATGTTTTACAGTAAGACGAACAGACAGGAAGTCTCTCAGCACATACAGTAATAATGCAGACAGTGAGCACTCGATATGGAGGAACAGACAGAAATATAATCACAGCTTCCCCAGGCATGGGAAAACTGAGCGGCGGCTTAGGTTCCTTCAGCCATGTGCGATCACATGAGTGACAAAGTGGTGCTGGGACACCGGGCGGGGGAGGCAATCAAATTCTGCTTTGGGCCCCAAAATTGTTTGGGCCGGTCCTGCTTCTTACCTTGGCAGTCTAGACGAACCTCACATTTTTCTTTCTGACCTCTAACAGTAACTCCCAGAAAGCTGAATCGGTTCATCTGGACACGTTTAGTGGGAGAAACGTTTCACCACTCATCTAGGTGTCCTCGACGGTCTCAGTTGAGAGTAAACGTTGTGTCCAGATGAACTGATTCAACCTTCTGGCATTTCCTTACCTGGATTATTGAGCATGCATCAAGACTAACAGTAACTAAACATGAGTTGCTGGAGTCTGTATGAATTCTGAGGGCCCACTTTTTCTCTATACCAACAGAGGCCTTGTGCTTTATCCGATAGCATGACTGCTGAGCATGTCACATAAACACTTTGTATTGTTAAATACTAAAATTGTGCAACGGGTCATCGATTCTTTAATGTGACTTAGTCTTATCTCAACTGCACCGGTTCAACACGTTCATACAGTGTATGCAAGAGGGAGGGGAAAAAGAGCCGGGGTAGGCCACGGAAATGCATTCCACAACCAGCTCCATGATACCACAAAGCATTACACTTGAGTTAAGGTCCACTGGAGGGCGCCTTAGTTTGGCCAAGATGTGTCATAAAGTGAAATAGTACATACACAGTGAGAAAAAACAACCAAACCTTTACATTAAAACTTTACCAAATGCACCCATAAAGTCTTCAGTGACCAAAATCCCACACAGTGACCTCATTGATTCATACAGTATGCTGCAACCAGAAGGCACGCTGTCATCACCATGTGCATATTCTGAGCACGGTCCAATGATATCATCCATCCATCCATCCATTATCCATCCATCCACCCATTATCCAAGCCACTTATCCCAACCAGGGTCGCGGGATGTGGGAGCCTATCACAGCAGTCACTGGGCGGCAGGCGGGGAGACGCCCTGGACAGGCCGCCAGGTCATCACAGGGCGCACGCACACACACACACACACACACACACACACACACACACACACACACACACACACACACACACACACACATTCACACCTAGGGATAATTTAGTATGGCCAATTCACCTGACCTACATGTCTTTGGACTGTGGGAGGAAACCGGAGCACCCGGATAAACCCATGCAGACATGAGGAGAACATGCAAACTCCACACAGAGGATGACCCGGGACGACCCCCAAGGTTGGACTACCCCGGGGCTCGAACCCAGAACCTTCTTGCTGTGAGGCGACTGTGCTAACCACTGCGCCACCCTCAACCAATGCTATCAATCCCAGGTAGCAAAACTGCTGTGGACCGGACCCGTCCCACACCCGACACTTCATGTGGCCCACATATCGTTTGGAATGATGGCACTTGGGAGGTCCGCTCCAGTTTGCCAGATCTCAGCCAGAACCAAGCCATAGCAATGCCGCATGTGCCACATATTTGCCAAAGGTGGCCCATATTTGTTTTGTGATATTTGGGCCATATTCACCATTTACCACACGGTAAACACATCACAGTCACATCCAGATCACATGTTGCCCAGAGCGCCGCATCTTTGCCAAAAAACGGCCACATGTGATTTGGCGTATTTGGGCCATATTTGCTATTATACATGTGGGCCACTTCAGGCTCACGTCCATTTTGTCAGGGCCAGAAGAAGGCCATCAGTGCCGCATCATTGCCTGAGGCGGCCCACATCTGGATGCCATCTGGGATAAGAGTATAATTTCCAGTCTGTTTTAGTTGTGTTGTTAATCAAGTTGTGTCAGCAGTGTAACTTGATCGGTACGACCGTGTTATCTGACATATGCAAAAAGCACATGGTATTGTGTGTCATGAGCATTGAAGTTGTTCCTTTTTTTTTCCTTTGCCAGCAACAGAGCTGTATTTCTAATCATCTCCGGGATTGTTCCGTAGTTAAAATTATTTATCTCGGAAAAATTCTGTGGTAAAACCTAGCTCAGATCCCCACCGTTGTATCATATTATCGCTGAAACTCAATGACCGGCGATAAATAAACAAAGCAACTCAGTCAAGAAAGAAACGGTTGTCTTCGCAGAGTAAGGTCATGACAGATGGAAGGCTTACCTCCTCCCAACTGCAAGTCGTGCATGCTCCTTTCCCTTGTACTGGTTTTGTTGTTTGGGGGCCTCTCTGCTCATCGTTATGGAGAGTGGCCCAGGGCCTTTGGCTGGGACCGTTGCCTTTCACGACTCCCACTCCTACGCATAGCTGTCGAGGGACAGGGATAAAAAAGACACTTAGCGGTGCGGTGGAGGGCTGGAGCTGGCCTTCATTTCATGCCTTTGCTTGTTCGCCCACCTCCTCGCTGGCAGGAAGAGAAGTCTCCTACGCTCGGCGGTGTGGGACCGAGATGGAGAACTCACACTCTGCGTCTTGCCAGGATCTGAAGCCCTCTGGGGGCATGTGCTCGGGAACTAAGGCGAAGATGAACATTTCCACAGGAGCGTGAAAGAGGAAGAGAAAGAACGACAGCAGGGAGGAGACAATAAATAGTGTTAAAATGTTGTACATGAGGTATGTAAGCTGTTGCGTAGTCATGCATTTTGCATCATTATCTTGCCACACACACACACAACGATCTCTTACCTCCTTCGAACAATTATTTTCATGTAACTGTAATTAGCTGTGAAAATGAGATTTCATCATAAACGTTCATATTAGCATAACTGAGTTTCTGCATTTCATCCCTTTCCCTCACGGCCTTGTCTTGTCTGGCTCAGTGGGCAGAACATGACATTACCAGCAACAAGCATCAACTCTCCGCCGGGGCAACCTATGTGAAAACTGTATGCACTTTTGCTCTGATATTGAAATACTTCAGATAAAACGTTTCCGCTGAAAGATCTTGTGCGTCCGCCCTCGTTAGCATTGTGGTTGAGGGTAAATAAGTACAGAATTGCAGCTTGGCAGCCACATACTTGATGTCACCGCATCAAGCTGCGCTATCTAACAATTCATTCACACAAAACTAACCATCGGAAACGTGATTTTTTTTCTTGAGCAATAATTGACATCCTATCGGTCGTATGATTTTCAGTACTCAGGAGGTTTGAGGAAAGGTTGTCTTTATTTTTGTCTCGGTCTCCGTTTCTCATCTGTATTCTTATTCTTGTCTTTGAATGTGCATCTTAGTTTCTGTTTAATGGTGTAGAAGTGACTATTTTGGGTTTCATCATTATCTTCAGTGGGGCGGCACAGTGGCTCCGTGGTTAGCATTGTTCCCTCACAGCAAGGAGGGCCCTGGCTTCAACCTCAGCCCTTCTGTGTGGAGTCTGCACGTTCTCCATGTTCTGTGTGGAGTTTGCATGTTCTCCATGTTCTGTGTGGAGTCTGCACGTTCACCATGTTCTGTGTGGAGTCTGCACGTTCACCATGTTCTGTGTGGAGTTTGCATGTTCTCCATATTCTGTGTTGTGTTTCCATGTTTTCCATGATCTGTGTGGAGTCTGCACGTTCTCCATGTTCTGCATGGAGTCTGCACATTCTCCATGTTCTGCGTGGAGTCTGCACGTTCACCATGTTCTGCATGGAGTCTGCACGTTCACCATGTTCTGTGTGGAGTCTGCACGTTCACCATGTTCTGTGTGGAGTTTGCATGTTCTCCATATTCTGTGTTGTGTTTCCATGTTCTCCATGATCTGTGTGGAGATTGCATGTCCTCCGCATTCTTCTGTGTGGAGTTTGCACGTTCTCCAAGTTCTGCGTGGTGTTTGCATGTTCTCCGTGTTCTATGTGGAGCTTGCAGGTTCTGCATGTTCTGTGGAGTTTGCATGTTCTCCATGTTCTGTGTGGAGTCTGCATGTTCTGTATGGAGTTTGCATGTTCTCTATGTTCTGTGTGGAGTTTGCATGTTCTCTATGTTCCGTGTGGAGTTTGCATGTTCTCTATGTTCTGTGTGGAGTTTGTTCTGTGTGGAGTTTGCATGTTCTCTATGTTCTGTGTGGAGTTTGCATGTTCTCCATGTTCTGTGTTGAGTATATATTTCTCCATGTTCTGTGTGGAGTCTGCATGTTCTCCATGTTCTATGTGGAGTTTGCATGTTCTCCATGTTCTGTGGAGTTTCCATGTTCTCCATGTTCTGTGTGTCGTCTGCATGTTCTCCATGTTCTGTATGGAGTTTGCATGTTCTCCATGTTCTGTATGGAGTTTGCATGTTCTCTATGTTCTGTGTGGAGTTTGTTCTGTGTGGAGTTTGCATGTTCTCTATGTTCTGTGTGGAGTTTGTTCTGTGTGGAGTTTGCATGTTCTCCATGTTCTGTGTTGAGTATATATTTTCTCCATGTTCTGTGTGGAGTCTGCATGTTCTCCATGTTCTGTGTGTGGAGTTTGCACATTCTCCATGTTCTGTGTGGTGTTTACATTTTCTCTCAGCGTTCATGTGGGCTTCCTGTCTGTGGTCAGGTTCCCTCCCAAAGACCAAAGACATGCATGTTAGAAGTGAATTGGTTAAACTAAATTGTCGAGAGCTATGAATTGTGTGTGTGTGTGTGTGGGGGGGGGGGGGGGGTGCAGTGTTAACAGTGGCTCCATGCCTTTTCTCCAAATGCATGCTGGGATAGACTCCAGCTTCCCTGTGACCCTGAATTGGATTAAGTGGATACTGACATTAGATGGATGGATGGATATTACCTTCAGTACTCTCAAACTGACTTTGCATCTCCATGTGCAGCGGCTGCCACGTCCCAGAGTTTCCTCAGTACAGTGAGATCAATCACGTGTCACTATGTGCACAGATCAGTGGATTATACGAGTGGTTTTAAACATTGGGTTGATGCTTTAACACACACACACACACAAAAAAATACTTGTTCATCAATAATGTACAGACTCGGTGTGCCATGTGTTTCTACGATTAAGGTTGCAAAAAATGATCGGTTTCAAGAACACTTCTAAGAAGCCACTCCTTTGACAAGTTGTCACCGCACCAGCTACAGTACACGGAATGGGGAAACTGGTGCCGAGCATTCAGCAAACCCACAGGACGGCGTGTTTGTTCAGCTGGGAGTGCTGCGGAGGCTGTATGACAACAGAGTGGAGAGCAAACAGGAAATCACACACTACAGGGATCCTCTATCAGAAGTGTCCCCATTATGTCTGCAGATAGGATTCAATGCAAGTGCCTTGTGATCTCGTGGATTCACGTTGGTCTTCAAATGTGTGGGTTTATAAACATCGACACCCGCCGTGGGAGCGATCCGATTATTTGATTCGCTGTGCCCTTGCACATTTGTGCACAAATGCCTTTTCTTGTCTCTTGTATGTGAACGGTGTGATGCGAGTCTCCCCTGTGTGCATGTGTACGTCTGTCGTCCTGCCAGGTCTACATGGTGATGGGGGTCGCGTGGCTCGGGTCCTGGGCTGTTCCGGTGGAGTCTGGACACTGCTTGGCATCCTCCTCATCATATTCTTCATAAATTTTATATTTCCATTGTAATTGTGTTATCCTCTTTCAATGTTGAATTGTGTAAATTGTGTAAACACAACATCCATTGCATGTCTGTCCGTCTTGGGAGAGAGACCCCTCCTCTGTTGCTCTCCCTGAGGTTTCTTCCGGCTTTTTCTCCGTTAAAGGGATTTTTAGGGAGTTGTTCCTTATCCGATGAGAGGGTCTAAGGACAGGATGTTGTGTTGCTGTGAAGCCCCCTGAGGCACATTTGCAATTTGTGATAATGGGCTACACAAATAAAATTGACTTGACTTAAATAATGTAACATCTTGCAGTGGATACAAAGGCCTATAGACAGATACGCAATTCTCCTCCCCCCCCATTCTCTCTCTCTCTGCCCCCCCTCTCTATCCCTCTCTCTCTCTCACTATCCCCCTCTATTGCTACCCCCCCTTGCTATCCCCCCTCTTTCTATTGCAAGCTCCCTCTCTAT
>JAJHIY020000237.1:12500-28765 GCA_022114975.2 Lampris megalopsis
CCAACGATACGTCGACGGAGGGTAACCGAGAGACGCCATCGCCCGTCTTCTGTTCGTTTACTCACCGGTCTGAGAGGTAAGCGTTTGTGCGCATGCGCGTGGTGTTCGTGGGGCGGGGGGGTCCACCGGAAGAGCTCTCTGCTACAACGATTCACCGCCATCTACTGGCCTGGCGTGCACACTACAGCGCTGTCAGTCGATGGAGAACGACGTTGTCTGAACGCGGAACTTTTTTGAAACGCGAAGGAAACACGTTTCCGTGTAAACGCAGTCTCCCCTCGTGTTTCTATGCGTGCTCATGACAGACGGTTGAATCAGTTCATCTGGACACGTTTATTGAGAGAAACGTCTCATCGCTCCTCTAAGTCAGTGGTTCTCAACCTTTTTGGGGTCCTGGACCCCCTGCGTATTTTTGATCTACCCTGAGGACCCCCTCCACCTGATCTTTGGGGAGGGGGGTTGCAATTTGATAGAAACAGTAGAAACTGCATTTTAAATTGCATTATAGCATTTATTCACTCTTTGGGGCAAAAATAAGAGCTTTCAGTTGTAACTTAGATATAGTTAACAAAACAGAATATGTATTCAGTAACTTTCAGATATATGTAACTAAACAGAATATGTATTCAGTAACTTTCAGATATATGTAACAACAGAATTTTCATGCAGTAACTTTTAACAACGCAAACGGGAGCGAGATCTCTTATTAAAATACAATAAATTACACTTGTGAAACAGATGTAATTAGAGAAAAAAGTCCTGTTACCCTTTATAGTTTAGGCAGATAAAGGTCTCAGTCACATTTGAGTAAAATAATCCTATTTCTATAAATGTCATAGGATCTTTTTTTTTTAAAGATATTTTATTTTCACGGACCCCTTGCAATGACACCACGGACCACTAGGGGTCCGCGGACCCCCGGTTGAGAAACACTGCTCTAAGTAACTTCTTCAGTCTCAACTGACTGCAGGCATCCCCCCACCATTACACACAATACAGTGGCATAACCAACGACCAGTTTCACATGCAAATTCAATGGCCATGTGTACTATTCACAGAGGATTTGGGAATTGTTGCAATCACAGCATTGTATGATGTTGACAGATGTACCCCCCCCCCTCCCCGGTTCAGGGATGATCGTTCCCTCTTCACATAGATGGCCTCCTCAACCTTGAAAGAGTGGCCGCTGGCCTGTAGGTGGGTGTTTATAAGGGTGGGGATACCTGCCGTCAGTTGATACTGAAGAGGTCACTTAAATGACTGAAGAGGTCACTGAGATGATCTAAGTGACCTCTCCAGTCTCAACGGACTGCAGGTATCCCCACCCTTATCAACAATACGGTTGCATAACGACCAAAACAATGATGGGTTTCATATGCAAACCGACGTGACTTTTCAGTGGCAGGATGTGCTATTGACAGAGGATTCGGGAATGTTTCCAGTCACAGCATTGTAAGAACAGGGGGTCGGAGGCCGTATGAAGAGGGAACGACCATCCCTGCAGTCAAGTCGGTTTTATTTGTATAGCCCAATATCACAAATTACAAATTTGCCTCAGCGGGTTTTACAGCAACACAACATCCTGGCCTTAGACCCTCGCATGTCTTGGTGTGTATGAGTCCGCCGGGACATCCTACCCTGCAGCTCAGTGTCAGGGAGGTATTTTAAGGCCTCGGTGATGCAAAACCGGATTTTGCCAGTGGGAACAATTCTTTTTTTCTTTTTTAAAGATTTTTTTTGTTTTGTTTTTTTTGTGCATTTTCCGCCTTTATTCGATCGCGACAGTCGAGAGAGAGAGGAAAGAGAGGGGATGACTGCAGCAAAGGGCCTGGGCCGGATTCAATCCCAGGCCGTTGCGGTAAGGACTCGGCCTTATGTGGCAGACGCGCCACCGGGGCGCCACCGGTGGAAACAATTCTGACAATTCAAATCATATGTAGAGGTACGGGGCGGCACGGTGGCGCGGCGGTTAGCGCGGTCGCCTCACAGCAAGAAGGTTCTGGGTTCGAGCCCCGGGGTAGTCCAACCTCGGGGGTCGTCCTCTGTGTGGCGTTTGCACGTTCTCCCCGTGTCTGCGTGGGTTTCCTCCGGGGGGCCGCGGTTTCCTCCCACGGTCCAAAGACATGTAGGTCAGGTGAATCAGCCGTACTAAATTGCCCCTAGGTGTGAATGTGTCGGCCCTGTGATGGCCTGGCAGCCTGTCCAGGGTGTCTCCCCGCCTGAAGCCCAATGACTGCTGGGATAGGCTCCAGCATCCCCGCGACCCTGACAGCAGGATAAGCGATTCGGATAATGGATGGATGGATGGATGTAGAGGCATCCATCCTAACAGTCACATATGCATCTGTGAAACACTGTCTGCTGTTCATTTCATGCACCTGAGAGGATTTGTTTCGGGGGAAACTCGTGTTTTTCCACCTCCTATTATGCTGCAAGACAGGAGAATAATAGCGTAAGACTTCCGTCACCGCCACGCTGCTCCTCCGGGTCTACTTTACTACATCTGACGGGATACAGGCTGCAGGACAGGCCGCGGTATTAATGCAGGATATTCGCACCTAAGCGCTTTGAGGAGGATGGTTTTCGACGTCTCAGTGAATTAGGAGAGGATTTGGCTGACGCCGGAACGTTCCAGTAGCTGAGATTTTTAAGTAAAAAAAACTCCCCCCCCCCCCACAAGGTAACCAGATGAAAACTGGTTGCCAGTTTAAAAACCACCTCAGCGGGCTCATATTTGGACCTCTTTTTTTCTGCTGCAGATAAATGATGCACGATAGTGCATCATTGTTCAGGGTCGCCCACTTCTGGACCAACAGACGGGAATCACGGTGAGGAAGAAAAAACAACAGCATCAGGTTTTCCGATCTCCGGAGTAATGAACCAGCGGGCTGGTTTCCAACACGGGCATTACCTTATTGCAGCACTTTCGCTTATGAAGCCCCGCTCGGGAAGTGTGAGCTGAGCAGAGGTTTCCCCTCTTTTATCGTCAAGTCCGTACGGGACTCAAACCTGTGAGATTTTATGAAGTGAACATGTATTATGAGGGCGGCAAGGACATTTTTTTTTAATATATATTATATGGCGGCACGGTGGTTAGCGTGGTCGCCTCACAGCAAGAAGGTCGTGGGTTCGAGTCCCGGGGTAGTCCAACCTTGGATGTTCTCCCCGTGCCTGCGTTGGGTTTCCTCCCACAGTCTAAAGACATGTAGGTCAGGTGAATCAGCCGTACTAAATTGTCCCTAGGTGTGAATGTGTGTGTGTTTGTGTGTGTGTGTGTGTGCTGTGGGCCCTGGGTGATGGCCTGGCGGCCTGTCCAGGGTGTCTCTCTGCCTGACTACTGGGATAGGCTGCAGCATCCCCACGACCCGGAGAGCAGGATAAGTGGTTCGGATAATGGATGGATGGATGTTGACAGAGATCACCCTCCACATCCCCAACACACACACACACACACACACACACACGCACACACAGTGTTACAGCTGCAAATTAGACTGTGAAATTGACAACTCAAGTGTTGATATCTGGTTGCCATGACACCTAGTCATTAAGGCCTTATGGTAGACTGACCGGTATGTTGTTTGTCTCTCTTTCTCTCTCCGTCTCTCTTTCACACACACACACACACACACACACACACACACACACACACACACACACACGCACGAGTACGAGCTGTGTGAAAAAAACCACATGGCGCTCAGGGGTGCAGGCCAGCAGACATGTGGGTGTTCGGCGGCCGCCGCCGGATCCCAGCCGAGGAGCACCGAGCGAGGAGCGAACACGTCTCACACGCTCCAGCCGCAGGCGTCGTCACGGCGTCCGTCCGCTGTCCATCGCCGCGTCTTCCGCCGGTGGCTCTCCTGCGATCCGGACACCCGGGAGAACCAGCTCGAACCGCTACGCTAACGGTTGAAAACGTCTCCTCTGAATCTGTCGCGTCTCTCTTCCCTGCTGAGGCCCGCCAGGTCTCAGCATCGTCCATGTTTTCACAAGGTACAAGTTCAAGAGGCTCCTTTTGTGTCGTCCATACGTTGGAATTTTCCTCTTGTCCATCCCCCAAACTCCCAGAGGAGGTGTGTGTGTGTGTGTGTGGGGGGGGGGTGTATCGGGCGTTCCCGGTCTTCCCTCTTACAGAAGGGAGATGCATCTTCACACGGATACCCAGAGGACCGCGCTGCAGTAAAGGGTGGGGGCGGGCAGTAGGAGGAGCAGGAGGAGGGGGTGGGGTGGGGTAGGGGGGTGCATCGTGCGTTCCCGGTCTTCCCTCTTATAGAAGGGAGATGCATCTTCACACGGATACCCAGAGGACCGCGCTGCAGTAATGGGTGGTGACGGGCAGTAGGAGGAGGTGGTGGTGGAGAAGGAAGAGGGGGTGGGGTGGGGTAGGGGGGTGTATCGGGCGTTCCCGGTCTTCCCTCTTATAGAAGGGAGATGCATCTTCACACGGATACCCAGAGGACCGCGCTGCAGTAATGGGTGGGGGCGGGCAGTAGGAGGAGGTGGTGGAGGAGCAGGAGGAGGGGGTGGGCTGGGGTAGGGGGGTGTATCGGGCATTCCCGGTCTTCCCTGTTATAGAAGGAAGATGCATCTTCACACGGATACCCAGAGGACCGCGCTGCAGTAATGGGTGGGGGCGGGCAGTAGGAGGAGGTGGTGGAGGAGCAGGAGGAGGGGGTGGGGTGGGGTAGGGGGGTGTATCGGGCGTTCCCGGTCTTCCCTCTTACAGAAGGAAGATGCATCTTCACACGGATACCCAGAGGACCGCGCTGCAGTAATGGGTGGGGGCGGGCAGTAGGAGGAGGTGGTGGAGGAGCAGGAGGAGGGGTGGGGTGGGGTAGGGGGGTGTATCGGGCGTTCCCGGTCTTCCCTCTTATAGAAGGGAGATGCATCTTCACACGGATACCCAGAGGACCGCGCTGCAGTAAAGGGTGGGGGCGGGCAGTAGGAGGAGGTGGTGGAGGAGCAGGAGGGTGGGGTAGGGGGGTGTATCGGGCGTTCCCGGTCTTCCCTCTTACAGAAGGGAGATGCATCTTCACACGGATACCCAGAGGACCGCGCTGCAGTAAAGGGTGGGGGCAGGCAGCAGGAGGAGGTGGTGGAGGAGCAGGAGGGTGGGGTAGGGGGGTGTATCGGGCGTTCCCGGTCTTCCCTCTTATAGAAGGAAGATGCATCTTCACACGGATACCCAGAGGACCGCGCTGCAGTAATGGGTGGGGGCGGGCAGCAGGAGGAGGTGGTGGAGGAGCAGGAGGGTGGGGTAGGGGGGTGTATCGGGCGTTCCCGGTCTTCCCTCTTACAGAAGGGAGATGCATCTTCACACGGATACCCAGAGGACCGCGCTGCAGTAATGGGTGGGGGCGGGCAGTAGGAGGAGGAGGTGGTGGTGGTGGAGGAGCAGGGGGTGGGGGGGGGATGAGGAGAGATGACTCACGCGGCTCTCTTCTTCCTCTTGACATTTGACATACCGATGTGGAGGATCTCAGCCGGAACAAAGGCGGTGTGCCGTGTCACAGCTGCGGCGCTTGTGCCTGCGAGCCCTCCACCCCTCCACCCCTCCACCCCTCAGGTACCCGTGAGTCAGCTCTTATTTAATGCAGACGCCTACGCGCCGGGGCTGCGGGCGCTTCCAGCATTCCCCCCTCGGTTTTCCCCTCGTTCCCGCTTTCCCGCAGAGGAACGCAACCTCTCGTTGCGCAGCCCGGCGTTCTTTGAAAGCGGCCTCGACCCCCGTCACAAGGAGTTGCGACGGGAAGGCGGACCGGAGGAAAACCCCAGCTGCAGGAGGGCACGTCGTTGCCAGACTCCAGTCCTCTTCCGCAGCACTCCTCCGCACTTTCCCGTCTCGGGAAATCTCGTTCCCCTAGTGAAGCCCGCCGAGACCCCCGCTATGGGGTTTTAAAGTCCTCCATCCGGCCTCATCTGCCCCGGACGATGCGGCTCAGCGAGAGTCAAGACAGCCCAGCCAGACTGGCCGGGGGTGGTGGTGGGTGGGTGGGTGGGTGGGGTGCAGGTTCACTCTTCACTGACTCACAGACAGCCCAGCAGCAACGTCAGGTGGGTGAAGGTGGATGCTGACGGGGGGAAGCGGCTAACAGGCGAAGCTCTGGGGTCTATTAGCCGGTTATTTGCCCCACAGGCCTTCCCGTTTTTAGTCTGGATCGGTGATTCAAGACGGTCTCCGAAATGAGCCGGGAGGAAAACCAAGGCGAGACCGGGCCCGATTCGCCGGTGATCTCATCCTCTGTGGTTTCTGCCAGCCGTCTTCGCTTTCGGCTCCGAGTTCTGTTTTCCTACACTGGAGCCTCCTCCCCCGAACCCAAGGCCTCACTGAAACAGGATACGTATCAAAAGAAGAAGCTTTGCTTTTCTCTCCCCCCTTTTTCTCCCCAATTGTATCCGGCCAATTACCCCACTCTTCCGAGCCGTCCCGGTCGCTGCTCCGCCCCCTCTGCCGATCCGGGGAGGGCTGCAGACTACCACATGCCTCCTCCCATACATGTGGAGTCGCCAGCCGCTTCTTTTCACCCGACAATGAGGAGTTTCACCAGGGGGACGTAGCGCGTGGGAGGATCACGCTATTGCCCCCAGTCCCCCCCCCCTCCGAACAGGCGCCCCGACCGACCAGAGGAGGCGCTAGTGCGGCGACCAGGACACATACCCACATCCGGCTTCCCGCCCGCTGACACAGCTAATTGTGTCTGTAGGGATGCCCGACTGAGCCGGAGGTAACACGGGGATTCGAACTGGCGATCCCCATGTTGGTAGGCGACGGAATAGACCGACGCACCAGCCGGACGCCCGTAGAAGTTCTGCTCTTCACACCCCAAATCGACGGTGTCTCAATGGACATTTCCTCAGAACATCGTTCAATTGCTGAGGTGGTTGCACAGCCATTCACTGCTGAATAGTGAACACGGGGCGTCCGGGTGGCGTAGCGGTCTATTCCGTTGCCTACCAACATGGGGATCGCCGGTTCGAATCCCCGTGTTACCTCCGGCTCAGTCGGGCGTCCCTACAGACACAATTGGCCGTGTCTGCGGGTGGGAGGCCGGATGTGGGTATGTGTCCTGGTCGCCGCACTAGCGCCTCCTCTGGTCGGTTGGGGCGCCTGTTCAGGGGGGAGAGGGAACTGGGGGGGAGTAGCGTGATCCTCCCACGCACTATACCCCCCTGGTGAAACTCCTCACTGTCAGGTGAAAAGAAGCGGCTGGCGACGCCACATGTATGGGAGGAGGCGTGTGGTAGTCTGCAGCCCTCCCTGGATCAGCAGAGGGGGTGGAGCAGAGACCGGGACGGCTCGGAAGAGCGGGGTAATTGGCCAGGTACAACTGGGGAGAAAAAAACAAAAATAAATAAATAAAGAATCCATCCATCCATTACCCAAACCGCTTATCCTGCTCTCAAGGTCGCGGGGATGCTGGAGTCTCTCCCAGCAGCCATTGGGCAGCAGGCGGGGGGGAGACACCCCGGACAGGCTGCCAGGCCGTCACAGGGCCAAACAAATAATAGTGACTGCAAATCACAGGTTGGAATCTGCTTGCCAATTTCAATAAAACACTCGCACACAATATCCCCCCTCACGTTGTCTGTCTGTACACCTCATACTGTCTGTCTGTACACATCATACTGTCTGTCTGTACACCTCATACTGTCTGTACACCATCATACTGTCTGTCTGTACGCCTCATACTGTCTGTCTGTACACATTATACTGTCTGTCTGTACGCCATCATACTGTCTGTCTGTACACCATCATACTGTCTGTCTGTACGCCTCATACTGTGTCTGTACACCTCATACTGTCTGTCTGTACACCATCATACTGTCTGTCTGTACACCATCATACTGTCTGTCTGTACGCCTCATACTGTCTGTCTGTATACCTCATACTGTCTGTCTGTACACATCATACTGTCTGTCTGTACGCCTCATACTGTCTGTCTGTACACCTCATACTGTCTGTCTGTACGCCTCCTACTGTCTGTCTGTACACCTCATACTGTCTGTCTGTACGCCTCATACTGTCTGTCTGTACACCTCATACTGTCTGTCTGTACACCTCACACTGTCTGTGTGTACACCTCACACTGTCTTTCTGTACGCCTCACACTGTCTGTCTGTACGCCATCATACTGTCTGTCTGTACACCTCATACTGTCTGTCTGTACACATCATACTGTCTGTCTGTACACATCATACTGTCTGTCTGTACACCTCATACTGTCTGTCTGTACACCTCATACTGTCTGTCTGTACGCCTCATACTGTCTGTCTGTACACCTCATACTGTCTGTCTGTACACCTCATACTGTCTGTCTGTACACATCATACTGTCTGTCTGTACACCTCATACTGTCTGTCTGTACACCTCATACTGTCTGTCTGTACACATCATACTGTCTGTCTGTACGCCTCATACTGTCTGTCTGTACACCTCATACTGTCTGTCTGTACACCTCACACTGTCTGTGTGTACACCTCACACTGTCTTTCTGTACGCCTCACACTGTCTGTCTGTACGCCATCATACTGTCTGTCTGTACACCTCACACTGTCTTTCTGTACGCCTCATACTGTCTGTCTGTACACCTCACACTGTCTTTCTGTACGCCTCATACTGTCTGTCTGTACGCCATCATACTGTCTGTCTGTACACCATCATACTGTCTTTCTGTACACCTCATACTGTCTGTCTGTACACATCATACTGTCTGTCTGTATACCTCATACTGTCTGTCTGTACGCCTCATACTGTCTGTACACCATCATACTGTCTGTCTGTACACATCATACTGTCTGTCTGTACACCATCATACTGTCTGTCTGTACACCATCATACTGTCTGTCTGTACACATCATACTGTCTGTACACCATCATACTGTCTGTCTGTACACCATCATACTGTCTGTCTGTATACCTCATACTGTCTGTCTGTACACCATCATACTGTCTGTCTGTACACCATCATACTGTCTGTCTGTACACATCATACTGTCTGTCTGTATACCTCACACTGTCTGTCTGTACACCATCATACTGTCTGTCTGTACACCATCATACTGTCTGTCTGTACACATCATACTGTCTGTACACCATCATACTGTCTGTTTGTACACCTCATACTGTCTGTCTGTACACCTCATACTGTCTGTCTGTACGCCTCATACTGTCTGTCTGTACACCTCATACTGTCTGTCTGTACACCTCACACTGTCTGTGTGTACACCTCACACTGTCTTTCTGTACGCCTCACACTGTCTGTCTGTACGCCATCATACTGTCTGTCTGTACACCTCACACTGTCTTTCTGTACGCCTCATACTGTCTGTCTGTACACCTCACACTGTCTTTCTGTACGCCTCATACTGTCTGTCTGTACGCCATCATACTGTCTGTCTGTACACCATCATACTGTCTTTCTGTATACCTCATACTGTCTGTCTGTACACCATCATACTGTCTGTCTGTACACCATCATACTGTCTGTCTGTACACATCATACTGTCTGTCTGTATACCTCACACTGTCTGTCTGTACACCATCATACTGTCTGTCTGTACACCATCATACTGTCTGTCTGTACACATCATACTGTCTGTCTGTATACCTCACACTGTCTGTCTGTACACCATCATACTGTCTGTCTGTACACCATCATACTGTCTGTCTGTACACATCATACTGTCTGTACACCATCATACTGTCTGTCTGTACACCTCATACTGTCTGTCTGTACACCTCATACTGTCTGTCTGTACGCCTCATACTGTCTGTCTGTACACATCATACTGTCTGTTTGTACGCCTCATACTGTCTGTCTGTACACCTCATACTGTCTGTCTGTACGCCTCATACTGTCTGTCTGTACGCCTCATAATGTCTGTCTGTCTGTACACCTCATACTGTCTGTCTGTACACCATCATACTGTCTGTCTGTACGCCTCATACTGTCTGTCTGTACACCTCATACTGTCTGTCTGTACACCTCATACTGTCTGTCTGTACACATCATACTGTCTGTACACCTCATACTGTCTGTCTGTACGCCTCATACTGTCTGTCTGTACGCCTCATACTGTCTGTCTGTACGCCTCATACTGTCTGTCTGTACACCCAGTCCCATTGCAGACGGTAAACACAGGAGTCCTTGGTATTCATGTAGGACTCCTTTTACAGAGACAAAGAAGGAAAGACAGACATAAGGAGAGAAGAACAGATGCGAAGAAAAAGAGAGGACTAAGGAAATCAAAAGAGAAGGCAAAGGAAAAAAGAAAATAGAGAAAAGGAGAGTACAACAGAAGGAAAAAGAGGAGGAATGAGAGAAGAGAAAAAAAGGGAGGGGAACGAGACAGAGGAGAAATGAAAGAAGGAAAAACAGGATGAAAGACGAGAAAGAAAGAGAAGAGAGGGAAAGAGAGAAAGAAAAGAGGTGAAGGAGAGATGGAAGAGAGAGAGAGAGAGAGAGAGAGAGAGAGAGAGAGAGAGAGAGAGAAGCAGCGTGCTAAAGGCAGCGTATCGGTCTGGGTGTTGCCCTCCAGCGCCCCCTGCGGGTCCGGAGACTCATCGACGTCCTCAGACGCCGTGTTGTCGTGTGCTTGAGGCTGAACTGCGTCTCCTCGGCCAGACTTCCTCAGGATTCAGCACCTGTGACTTTAAACCCGTCTCGTTAAGCCCCGGCCGGAGGGGCTAAACAGTGCTGTTTACTTCAGCCCGTGGTCAAGAAGCCCTCGCAGCCCTCGTCTTCGTAGCCAACACGTCCGTAGTTCGTAGCCAACGTAAACACAAACCCCAGAAAGCCAAAACAACATCGTCACACTGCGTACAACTCGGCAAACAACGCGCGCGGGGGATTACGAGACCCGGACGTGTTGTTTGAACGATGAGCGCACGAGAGCGGGGGGGTGGGGGGCGGGTGGGGACAAGAGACCTCCGGGGAGCACCCCCGAGGCCGCGGCTTTCCACGCCCTCCGCTCTGCGCACCTCCACACTTGAGAAAGCCTCAGTCGAGTGTTAAACGCACTTTTATTTGTTTAGGTGTCAAATGAAACAGTGTCACCATTCATTTAGGGAGAGGGAGGGGGGGGTTAAAGAGTAAATGGTCACATAAAAAAATATAAAATCAACGATGAAAATGGTAACACGGGGGGGGGGGGGGGGTCTGGTTCCCGTGGCAACATAGATGTAGAGTTGAAACAGTGTCCAGATCCTGACGTGTATGTGTTCTGCTTGCACATTTCCACAGCCTATATTAATCTTAAACGATAAAAGTCCTTTTTTTTTTTTGTTTTGTTGTCGTTTTTGTTTCACTAGCCATGCATACAGTTGACGATTCCACGTGTGTTTGAGTCAGTGTCTCCGTTAGAGCTGGCACCTTCGATACAAAATATTTACACTACCAATTATCCTCCTCCTCATCGTCGCCGTTGTCGTTACTATTTGTTACTAATAGATTCGAACACTCTTGAATATATAGGAGGGGGGAGGGGGGGGAACGGGGGTGCTGAAAATCCCAGCACCCCCATTTCACTTTGATACCGGATAAAAAAAAAAGCATGACAAATGTTGGCATTGTTCCTTTAAATGTCACCCGTTCCCAAAAAGAAGGCAAGTTTCTCTCTAAAGGTCGCTTTGTCGAGCTTTTCGAGACACCGAGCGATCGACGACTCCCCCCCCCCTGTCAGGGCGGAGCGGTCACACATGTTAACGTACGGCAATCTGCAGTCGGAGGAAAGAAAGAAAAGAAAAGGAAAGGAAAACAAAACGTCACACGATAATGTGACGGACCATCAACTCTCCAAAAACGAGGAAACGGGGGGGAAGAGCTATCTGCAAGTAAAGGGAAAGACGCCCGCTTTCCCGCCATTCTGATTCCGTTCCTCGATACAAATAATCACAATAACATGAAACAAAATAACAAAAAACGGAGGCGCTTTCGAGTTAAAGTCACCTCTTTGGATCTGCCTGTGTCGAATACAAAATCCCCCCCCCCCCCCCTGACCACCACAAGAAAAAGGGCAAGCCGAGAGAAACCTTTCCACACAGATCAATTACTCATCCATGTTTTAAAAGAGCGGGAACAGGAGGCCCGTCTGGCCTCGGGTATGTGTACAGTAGCTTAGTGCTTACTTGGTCAAGGCAGCGTCAAATGCTGAAACCTTTGGCTAGTCAAGCTGTGAGAAACGGGGTCGCACCAGTTGTCCCCCCACCTCTACAAAAACAGAAGGAGGAGGAGGAGGGGGGGGGGGAGAAAGGCTTTAGGGAAACACTGACGGAAGCGGATCGCGGGACAACCCGAACTGCAGATAAGCTGTTCCAACTATTCTGCACAAATGGTAAGTACAAGATTTTTTTTTTTGTGTGTGTGTGTGTGTTCACAACCCAAAAGACAACAAAAATAAAATAAAATAAAACCAAAACAACAAAATACATACGGGTAACATAAGGCGAGTGCGCGTTCCTTTTCGTCAAATTTCTGTGGCGGCAAATTCGTTCCATTCAAATCTACTTATTACGGACATGTCATTCTTGTTATTAATTATGTCATGACTGACTTTATGCACCAAAGAGTTCAAATGAGTTCGACCAGGAGTTTCTTCAGTCTTCCATTTAGTTGGTGTATGAGTGTGTGTTTGTGTGTGTGTGTGTGTTTGTGTGTGTAGGCATGTGCGCGCTCATGTCCGCGTTTACATTTCTCTCGTGAGTGATTTCTCCTAAGCAGACCTCTTGCCGAGGCCCGTTACGCCGCAGGCCTTCGGGGCTATTGTATATTGCAAGAGGAGCAGCAGGGGTCATCCTTGTCCGGCTGGGCGGCGTAGTCCATCTGCCGAACGATCTCGGCGAACAGTTCGTCTACCATGGTTTTACTCTTGGCCGAGGTCTCCATGAAAGGGCAGCCCCACTCCTCAGCCAGAGCCTGGCCTTCGCTGGACGACACCTCCCTCTCGCTCTCCAGGTCCACCTTGTTCCCCACCAGGATCACCGGAACCTTTTCGTACCTGAGGGGAGACGACAGGCGCACACACACACACAAGCAGACACAAATAAAAAAAATAAATAAATAAGAGTAGACGGCGATAGAGAGATGAGGCATACGAGGCTGGTAAACCGCTGGGGGGGGGGGGGCAATAAGCAAGAGTTTGCTGCATTTGCAGTCTCAAAAGTCGGGCACGCACCCCTTCAGGATTGGGTCTTTATACAATCCAAAGGCATTAATCACACCTGTGAATCAAACTGTCTTTTCACAGTAAGACATGTCAATGAATTATGCGAATTACTATTAACAATTCCTTTAAAAGAGTCATATTCTGATAAACTGATTTCCCCTTGCCCCCTGCACTGCTGGGCATCCTCCTCATCTTATTCTTCACCCATCCATCCGTTATCTAAACCTCGTATCCTGCTCTCAGGGTCACGGGGACGCTGGAGGCTATCCCAGCAGTCACTGGGCAGCATATTTGTCGTATATCTTATAATTCCTTTATAATTCTCTTATCCTCCTTCAATGTTGTAGTCTGTAAATTGTGTAAACACAACATCCATTGCACGTTGTCCATCTTGGGGGAGAGATCCCTCCTCTGTTGCCCTCCCTGAGCTTTCTTCCTGGTTTTTTCCATCCATCCATTATCCAAACCGCTTATCCTGCCCTCAGGGTTGCAGAGATGCTGGAGCCTATCCCAGCAGTCATTGGGCGGCAGGCGGGGAGACACCCTGGACAGGCCGCCAGGCCGTCACAGGGCCAACACACACACACATTCACACCTAGGGACAATTTGGTATGGCTGATTCACCTGACCTACATGTCTTTGGACTGTGGGAGGAAACCGGAGCCCCCGGAGGAAACCCACGCAGACAAGAGGAGTACATGCAAACTCCACACAGAGGACGACCCTCGAGTTTGGGGGTCCCTGGGGCTCGAACCCAGGACCTTCTTGCTGTGAGGTGACCGCGCTAACCTACTGCGCCACCGTGCCGCCCTCTTCCTATTTTTTTCTCCCTGTTAAAAGGTTTTTTTTCAGGGAGTTGTTCCTTATCTGATGGGAGGGTCTAAGGACGGGATGTTGTTTTGCTGTAAAGTCCACTGAGACAAATTTGTAATTTGAGATGTCGGGCTACACAAATAAGATTGACTTGACTTGCCCTTCTACAAGTAAGCACGGTAACAAAATCTCAGCAATGGGGTAAATATCAAACCTCGACAATGTCACGATTTGCGATAGTTTCCAGATTTACAAATCACATGGTTAACAAGCCATTTTGGTATAGCACCGTTGGTGACGTTACGCCTGGGAACACATGGCTGCTCCGACCAATCATATTCGACCTACCGTTTGAATAAAGCCCAACCATTGGACAGCTCACCTGTCAGTCCGCCAACCTGAGTAGCATATTGCTGAATAGTAAAAAAAAATGTGTGGGGGGGTGTCTGGGTAGCGTAGCAGTCTATTCTGTTGCCTACCAACATGGGGGTCACTGGCTCCAACCCCCGTGTTACCGCCGGCTTGGTCGGGCGTCTCTACAGACACAACTGATCATGTCTGTGGGTGGGAAGCCGGATGTGGGTATGTGGCCTGGTCGCTGCACTAGCGCCTCCTCTGGTCGGTCAGGGCACCTGTTTTGGGGGGGAGGGGGAACTGGAGGGAATAGCATGATCCTCCCCCCCCAGCAAAACTCCTCGCTGTCAGGTGAAAAGAAGCAGCCGGCGACTCCACATGTATCGGAGGAAGCACGTGATAGTCTGCAGCCCTCCCCGGATCAGCAGAGGGGGTGGGGCAGCGACCGGGACAGCTCGGAAAATAGGGTCATTGGTCAAGTACAACCTGGGGGGGGGGGGAAGAGAGGGCAAAAAAGCCCCCCCCCAAAAAAAGTGCTACACCCACCAAAAAGGACAAAAAGAGGATGTGAAATAGTGTAAGAATTATTCAATTTTGATTATTTTCCTTTAAAAGAAACTTTATTAACAAGTTCCACAGATGCTGGGAAATGATAAGCATCGCAAACATCACAGGAGTCTTTTGAAAAGACCCAGTGTGGCAAAGCGGCGTGGAAACTTGTTATGGAAGCAGTTTGCTGCCCGCGTGCTAGCCGACGCTGCAGCAACACATGCAGCAACATATCCAGAGACTGACCCAGTGGTGTAACAGGAAATGGGTTATATAGCCCGAGACCCCCCCCCCGAGGGCAGGAAGTGGCCATAATCTTTTGAGCTCTGAAGTCTCTGTCGTGCTCTTGCGTGCCGCATGCCACTGTGGAGCTGGACTACATACTGGAGAACCAGAAAAGGCGGTCGGTTACGTTGTATAGGCCAGCGTACAGCACTCCTGAAACGGTGCAGCTTTAACGCACTTTTATCTCCATTTCAGGGCTGCAGTACGTGTTTGCCGCATGCTCATACGCGTGGATGAGAGGGAGGACAGCGGAATGGTGAGGTTGCAAGGAGCGGAGGTGACGGAGGCGTATGAGTTTAAATACTTTGGGGTCAACTGTTCACAGTAACGGGGAGTGCAGGAGAGCGGTGAAGGAGAGAGTGCAGGCAGGGTGGAGTGGGTGGAGAAGAGTGTCAGGAGTGATTTGTGACAGAAGGGTACCGGCAAGAGTTAAAGGGAAGGTTTACAAGATGGTAGTGAGACCAGCTATGTTGTATGGTCTGGAGACAGTGGCACTGATGAAAAGACAGGAGGAGGAGGTGGAGGTGGAGGAGTTGACGATGCTAAGATTTTAATTGGGAGTGACAAAGGAGGACGGGATTAGGAACGATTATATTAGAGGGACGGCTCAGGTTGGACGGTTGGGAGACAAAGCAAGAGAGGCAAGATGGAGATGGTTTGGACATGTGTGGAGGAGAGATGCTGGGTATACTGGGAGAAGGATGCTGAATATGGAGCTGCCAGGGAAGAGGAAAAGAGGAGGTTTATGGATGTGGTGAGGGAGGACATGCAGGTGGCTGGTGGGACAGAGGAAGATGCAGAGGACAGGAAGAGATGGAGACGGATGATCCGCTGTGACGACTCCTATCAGGAGCAGCCGAAAGCACATGTTAGGCACACCTCCGACTACATTAGGCTCCTGTATGTTGTGCGCTTCAAAAGAAGCCCAAACAAAGACAACACAGGACCAACAGATCTTGTGTGTTCACATCATTTGGTGAAAAGCAGGGTGTTCTTTCTTTCATGCTTATCTGCATGTGAGACGATGTATTAAAAAAAAAAGCTTTCCTTGTGTTGTAGCCACCGTTTGAAGCAGACACATACCCACACCTCGAACG
>JAJHIY020000238.1:2500-5000 GCA_022114975.2 Lampris megalopsis
CGGTGAGTCACCTGACCTACATGTCTTTGGACTGTGGGAGGAAACCCATGAAGACACAGGCAGAACATGCAAACTCCACACAGAGGACCACCCCCAAGGCTGGACTACC
This sequence comes from Lampris megalopsis, assembly GCA_022114975.2. NCBI lineage: Eukaryota > Metazoa > Chordata > Actinopteri > Lampriformes > Lampridae > Lampris > Lampris megalopsis. The sequence goes on from JAJHIY020000238.1 coordinate 2,610, forward strand.
CCGGGGCTCGAACCCAGGACCTTCTTGCTGTGAGGCCACCGTGCTAACTATTGCGCCACCAGGCTGCCCCCCTAAAACATGATTTGTGAAATGTTGTTGTGTTTTCGTCACAGCATTGCCATGTGCGTCCTTACATTGTGTTCTTCAGCCAGCGGTCATGGTGATGGTCATGGTGATGGTCATGGTGATGGTCGTGGTGATGGTCGTGGTGATGGTCATGGTGATGGTCATGGTGATGGTCATGGTGACGGTTGTGGTGACGGTCGTGGTGATGGTCATGGTGATGGTCATGGTGATGGTCATGGTGACGGTCGTGGTGACGGTCGTGGTGACGGTCGTGGTGACGGTCGTGGTGACGGTCGTGGTGATGTGTTGGTGATGGTCGTGGTGATGGTCGTGGTGATGGTCGTGGTGATGGTCGTGGTGATGGTCATGGTGATGGTCGTGGTGATGGTCGTGGTGATGGTCGTGGTGATGGTCGTGGTGATGGTCATGGTGATGGTCGTGGTGATGGTCATGGTGATGGTCGTGGTGATGGTCATGGTGATGGTGACGGTCGTGGTGATGGTCGTGGTGATGGTCATGGTGATGGTCACAGTGATGGTCGTGCTGATGGTCGTGCTGATGGTCGTGGTGATGGTCATGGTGATGGTTGTGGTGATGGTCGTGCTGATGGTCATGGTGATGGTTGTGGTGATGGTCGTGCTGATGGTCGTGGTGATGGTCATGGTGATGGTTGTGGTGATGGTCGTGGTGATGGTCATGGTGATGGTTGTGGTGATGGTCATGGTGAAGGTCATGGTGATGGTCACGGTGATGGTCGTGCTGATGGTCGTGCTGATGGTCGTGGTGATGGTCATGGTGATGGTTGTGATGATGGTCATGGTGACGGTCGTGGTGACGGTCATGGTGACAGTCGTGGTGACGGTCGTGGTGATGGTCGTGGTGCACATGCGTTCCTGAGTTACCAGCTCGTGAGTTTCACCCCCATAACCTCCTCACCCTTCATTCATTCATTCACATGAAGATCCAGCAGTGCTGCTCCCCATCCCAGTCCCAACTCGGCGCTGTGTTAGCAAACACACCAGAGAAGAAGTCCTCATGGACTCTGCAGTGGTTAGCGCGGTCGCCTCACAGCAAGAAGGTCCTGGGTTCGAGTCCCGGGGTAGTCCAGCCTTGGGGGTGGTCCCGGGTCGTCCTCTGTGTGGAGTTTGCATGTTCTCCCCGTGTCTGGGTGGGTTTCCTCCGGGGGTCCGGTTTCCTCCCACAGTCCAAACACATGTAGGTCATGTGACTCAAAGACATGTAGGTCATGTGACTCACCGTACTAACTGGTCCCTAGGTGTGTGTGTGTGTGTGTGTGTGTGTGTGTGTGTGTGTTGGCCCTGTGATGGCCTTTGTAGTGTATTGTAGTGTATTGTAATGTATTGTAAGTAGCTGTGGCAATCCCACTTACACAGTACCTGGGCATGGAATAGTAGTACTATTATAGTACTACTATAATAGTACTGGACAGTCCTATAATAGTACTGGACAGTCCTATAATAGTACTGGCCGAGAAGGGACAGAATTGGGTTACACGACACAGAGCTCGATAGACAGAAAGACGGAAGAGATGGACGGGGGAAAAATACCAGAGAGAGGAGGCATGGATGGCCTTCAAGCCCGGTCTCTGCTCCACACTCCCTCTGCTGACCCGGGGAGGGCTGCAGACTACCACATGCCTCCTCCCATACATGTGGAGTCACCAGCCGCTGCTTTTCACCTGACAGTGCGGAGTTTCACCAGGGGGACGTAGCATGTGGGAGGATCACGCTATTCCCCCCAGTTCCCCCTCCTCCCACGAACAGGTGCCCTGACCGACCAGAGGAGGCGCTAGTGCAGCGACCAGGACACATACCCACAGCCGTCCTCCCACCCGCAGACACGGCCAGTCGTGTCTGTAGGGACGCCCAACCAAGCCGCAGGTAACACGGGGATTCGAACCGGCGGTCCCGTGTTGGGAAAGTTGGGGTTTTTGTGATGCAGCAGTGAAAAGATCTCGCGTATCTCTGCAAATTTTGTCTGATTGCTGCCAACACAGAGACAAGTGACGGGTTATGCTTTGACCAGCTAAAACGCCAGGGCTCCAGGCCGTCCGGGTGGCGTAGCGGGCTATTCTGATGCCTACCAGCACAGGGATCACCGGTTCGAATCCCCGTGTTACCTCCGGCTTGGTCAGCAGAGGGGGTGGAGCAGCGAACGGGATAGCTCGGAAGAGTGGGGTAATTGGCCAAGTGCAGTTGGGGAGAAAAATGAGGAAAAATTCAAAATATGAACAACATGACGCTCTATATCTATCTATCTATGTATCTATCTATCAATGATGGATTTCTATCTGTAGATCTATAG
>JAJHIY020000238.1:10000-20000 GCA_022114975.2 Lampris megalopsis
GTAGGCCCCCTCCTTGGCCTGATGAAGTTGCCTGAATTTTGACATGAATCAGGGCTGGTTGTTTCTGACGGTGCGTAAAGTTTGGTGGGCACATACATGTCCTCACAGAAGCCGATGTAAGATGTCCCAGTGTCAGTAAGTTTGTCGAGGTCGTAGATGCAGCCTCAAAAACACTCCAATCAGTGACGTGAAAGCAGGCCTGAATGGTTTGACTCATGAGTCCACCTCCTCCGTTTTAACCACAGGCTTTGCAGGTTTTAGTTTCTGCCTGTAGGTTGGGAGAAGATGAACCAGACAGTGATCAGACAGACCCAAGGCTGCATGAGGGATAGAGCGATAGGCATCCTTTAATATTGTGTAGCAACGATTCATTGTGTTTTTGTCCCTTGTGGGACAATTCAAGGGAAATTTTGACAGTTTTTATGTGGCTGTCCAATCGGTGTTGAGTGGAAATATAGCCAATTGCAGCAATGAATTCCTATGCGTGTGCTATTGTAACAACCACGGATGACTAGACTCGCTAGGCCTTGGCTAACCGGTCGAACCCTTTAGTCGACTGGTTAACGCTGTCTCCCGTGGTGCGGGAGACCCGGGTTCACGTCCTGGCTGCGGCGGTTCCTGGACTGCCCCCGGAATTCGCTACACTATAGAGACCGAGAAATCCGAGTTCTCCTGGCTGTGGAGCCGTGCCAGTAATCCCTTCATGTACCAGGATGCATTGCATGCAAACCTCTGACACCTAAACCCCAAATCCTTCCAAAGCCCACCCAGCTCATGGAGGCAGCTCTGTGTACAAAGAACGGCGTCTTCAAATCTTCGCTCTCCGTTCAGAAAACTGAAGAAAGACATAAATTGAATTGGATTAGTTTTATTGACAACAAACATGCCTTCTAGTTGTATCTCGCCTGGATTTGACAACTACAGAAAGAGACGGGAGGAGGGAGCGAGCGGGAGCTACCACCCATTACCAACAGATGTTGAATGGTGTAAAGAAGGGCTCCGAGCGGAAAACCCAAATATGACGAGAACACACCGACATCAGTACTGGGAAATCTTCCGGTATGCTCTTTGCATTTTGCAGCAGATGTCTACAACAGGGACAGACATTTCAACTGTGCAATACTCTGGTGTATATTTATACTGCATTAGTACTGCATTCATATTCTGCACATTTTTTACACTATTTTCCTAAATATAGTTATCAGTTGTAGTATAGTGCATCTATTTTTACATATTTCTTATTTTTCTATTTTTCTTATAATTTCCCTTATGCTATATACATTTGCTCTTGTAGAACGTGAGCAAATGTGACGTGACCCTATTCCCCCTCGGGGATCAAATTAGGTATATCTGATTCTGGTTATGTTGACAGTTTTTCTTAGCCGAGCAAAACCTGGAATCGTCCCGGAGTTTGAAATGGGTGGTCCTCAAAACGTCTTTCCAGGCAGTCATGCCAGGCTGCAGACAGACCTAGTTACCGTTGAGAAAGCTCACTTTCTTTTTCAAAAATACAATGCACATTTTGTATTGTGCATTGATATTTCACCCTTTTTTGGTCTTTGTAAGTTTTTTACCTAAATGCCTAGATTTAAAGAAGTGCATAACAGGTTCTGTTCAGTTGTCTTGCTTCCAGAAATAGGGTTTTTAAAGCACTTGTGCCGTCTCACTTAGACAACCCATCCAGAGGCAACAGCTTCCCCATTCTGCCACAAATGGTGTATTTTTAACCATATATCACCCTCTCCCAAAAAATAGAATAAAATAAAAAATGCTCTGTCCTGTAAGAAAATGCAGCACATCTTGTCTCAGAAGGGCAGCAGCAAGTTTGTACATATAGTATGTGTATATATATATATATATATATATATATATATATATATATATATATAAAGAGAGAGAGAGAGAGAGAGAGAGAGAGAGAGAGAGAGGTCGCCTCACAGCAAAGAGGTCCGGGGTTCGGACCCTGTGGTAGTCCAACCTTGGGGGTCATCCCGGGTCGTCCTCTGTGTGGAGTTTGCATGTTCTCCCTGTGTCTGCATGGGTTACCTCCCACAGTCCAAAGACATGTAGGTCAGGCGAATCACCGTACTAAATTGTCCCTAGGTGTGAATGTGTGTGTGTGTGTGTGTGTGTGGGTGGGCCCTGTGACGGCCTGGCGGCCTGTCCAGGGTGTCTCCCCGCCTGCCGCCCAGTGACTGCTGGGATAGGCTCCAGCATCCCTCGACCCTGTTTGGGATAAGCGGCTTGGATAATGGATGGATGGATATAAAACGTGTTTATAAAGCAAAAACAACTTCATTCAACCCAACACCTTACATGTCATTGGATTTTCAAATACTTAGCATATTGCACATCATACTTTGACAGGACCAAGTCCAGATCAGTCCCACCAAGCTTCAAAATAAAAGTGTCCATTGTTGGCTGCGTTGGGGTTTAGCCGCATTACTACACAAAGGCTTGCATGTCACATTGTCCAAGCTCGTCCGTTACTCCGTCCAGTTCAGCTTAGCCTCTGCACTGACCGCTGGGGGGGGGGGGATATTTGGCTCGGATGTGATGTACGACACAGGCAGGCAAGATGATGGGTTCCCTTTGCCAAGTTTCTCCTCTTGTCACACCCACTCAAAAAAAAAGATAGAAATGTATAAGCAGCCAGACAATATGATGTGCAGAGAGCAAAAGACAGGAAAGAAGGTGGTTGTTCGTCAGGAAGCTACAAGTACTGATCATGTGCTGTGACGTTAGCAGCTAATCCCAGGAAGTAGAATCAGTTCATCTGGACATGAAGTTTGGTGAGAGAGATATTTCGTCACTCATCTTAGAGACGGACTGCAGGTATCCTCAACCTTATGAACAGGACCGGTGCATAACCACAGAAACCGGCGCTCTAACACAGGTTTCATATGCAAATTGCCATACATATTAAGCTGATTGCTGGTTGAGCTGATGTCGGTCGTTAACACAGTGGTCATTGTAATTGCAGGTTACTGGTTGTCAGGGAGACGATACACTGGGAGACTCTTTGGCCAATGCGATAGGGCCATGTGCCTGCAACAGGAAAGGTAGTGAGATTTGGGAAAACAGACTGTAGAATTTATCTATGTTAAGAGAGGTTGCCATGCAACCAGTATAAAGGAGTTGAGAAACTGCTTGTCCAATGTTGGTGCATCACCACACTAGCCTGTAGCTATTACTTACACATGCTAGCATCCTCTCTCAGTGATCATCTGCCGGCCCCTGTGCTCTTGGTTGTCTTTTAAAGAAGAAAGACACTTTATTCTTGTCATTGTATAGTTGTTTGGTTACAACGACATTTGTCTTCTGCATTCAGCCCATCCTGTTGTGTAGGAGCAGTGGGCAGCTGTGGTGCAGCACCCGGGGACCAACTCCAGCTTTATTCCCCATTGCCTTGCTCAGGCGTACAGGCAGGAGTGTTAACCCTAACGTGCATGTCTTGTTAATGGTGTGAGAAAACCAGAGCACACGGCCCCAGGGAGAACATGCAAGCCACACAGAAAGGACTTGGGGCGACCCGGGGTTCGAACCCAGAACCTTCTTGCTGTGAGGCAACAGTGCTAACCACTGGGCCACTGTGCCTTTTCCACTTTATCTTCGGGGTCCTGAAGAAAGTGTCCAGCACACCGTTGTCCATGTGAGGGATAAAACTTTCATGCATAGTAACGCACACACAGGCTGTCTCGGGGTGGGCCTCGGCTACAGCGTCCAACAAAAAGTACCCACGCTGAAATTCACTGCAGCATAATGATTCAGTTTCTCTTTCCACCGGAGGGCAATTTGAGCAACGGTAGCACCAGTCGCTGTTTGCTCTGGGCAGCTGAGGTGCTGGATGGTCGCTGCTGGCCATATCCCCTTGCTCAGCTAACGCAGCAGTGGCCTCGGCCTCTCCCTGTTGCATTTCTTCGGTTGTATACTCTGGCTCGCATGAATACGGTTGAATAGCCGAGTCAGCCAAAACACTGTAAAATGTGTCCTCGTCCATAAGATCCTCTGCACTCGTATTTTGAGAAACCATTTTCGCCGCTGGAAACGTAGCACGTGACCAGAGATGGCCTGGCGGCCTGTCCAGGGTGCCTGTCCCGCCTGCCGCCCAGTGACCGCTGGGATAGGCTCCAGCCTCCCCGTGACCCCGAGAGCAGGAGAAGCGGTTGGGGTAATGGGTGGATGGATGGAAGTGTAGCTCATTTGCAATAAAAGCAAGTAGAACAAGGAAGCTTGGCTTTTGAGCGGAATTGCGATTGCGTCCCCCGAAGGCGGTGACTAGAAATCCAAGCTGAACTTGCCCGTAGTTCTTCCTTGTCACCAACTACGTCACTGGCGTGTCAAATGACGACACTGGTGCCGGAAGAACAAAATACCCGAGGATAATGGGAAGGGAGTCTGGGTATTTGTGCTGCATGTTTATTATCTGGTCAGCCAGGCGTGGTATTCTGGCCGGAAGTGGACCAGCCAGAATACACGATCACAACGCCCGCGGTGAATAAAATGGTTTAACCTCAATGAAAATGGTCTCTAAATGAGGGCTGCATGATTTCTTCAGCAGCGTGACACCTTTCCCCCCAACCCTCACTCATATAGAAGCAGCTCCGCCCCCCCATTTCCCCCTAGCGCCGTTTGATGGTCCGCTCGGAGGAGGTGGAGGTGCGGCAGGTGGAGTGCGCTGCCCGGTATGTGCTCACCAAGCCGGGTGCAGTGAAGCCCCGGGCGGCAGATCTGGAACAGTTCCAGATCTGCCGAGGAGCAGCAGTTCATCTAGCTTTGTGGCCAGAGAGCGGGGTTCGCCAGGTGGACTGACGCTGTCGCAGTTTGACGGGCTCTCCGGCTCGCTTGCGCCACCACCGGCCCCGGAGGAGCCGTGCAGAGCTGTTGCCCCTCCAACGAAAAGCTCGGTGAAACTTCCCAGTTCAATGAAAAGCGGTAAAAAAAAAGAAAGTTTGACTGGTGGATAGTCGGATGGTTAAAAGTTCGGGGCGTGTGGGAGGCGTAGCGGTCTATTCCGTTGCCTACCAACACGGGATCCCCGGTTCGAATCCCCGTGTTACCTCCGGCTTGGTCAGACATCCCTAGAGACACAATTGGCCGTGTCTGCGGGTGGGAAACCGGATATGGATATGTGTCTTGGTCGCTGCACTAGCGCCTCCTCTGGTCGGTCGGAACGCCTGTTCAAGGAGGGAGGGGGGGGTAGCGTGATCCAACCATGCGCTGCGCCCCCTGGTGAAACTCCTCACTGTCAGGTGAAAAGAAGCGGGTGGTGACTCCACATGTATGGGAGGAGGCATGTGGTAGTCTGCAGCCCTCCCCGGATCAGCAGAGGGGGTGGAGTAGCGGCCGGGACGGCTCGGAAGAGAGGGGTAATTGGCCGGGTACAACTGGAGAGAGAAAGGGGTAAAAATCCCCCCCAAAAAAGTTCTTCCCTGCTGAATGGGACCAGAGAGTGAGAGCTGGAAACACACAGAATAAAAACACAGAACAAGTGGTTTTCTATTCGTGGTTCATGTTGTGTGGATCTTATGGTAGTACATCTTGTGATAGTACATCTTGTAAAGTTAGGTAGTACATCTTGTAAAGTACATCTTGTAAAGTAAGGTAGTACATCTTGTGGTAGTACATCTTGTAAAGTAAGGTAGTACATCTTGTGGTAGTACATCTTGTAAAGTAAGGTAGTACATCTTGTAAAGTTAGGTAGTACATCTTGTGGTAGTACATCTTGTAAAGTAAGGTAGTACATCTTGTGGTAGTACATTTTGTAAAGTTCGGTAGTACATCTTGTGGTAGTACACCTTGTACAGTAAGGTAGTACATCTTGTGGTAGTACACCTTGTACAGTAAGGTAGTACATCTTGTGGTAGTACACCTTGTACAGTAAGGTAGTACATCTTGTGGTAGTACACCTTGTACAGTAAGGTAGTACATCTTGTGGTAGTACACCTTGTACAGTAAGGTAGTACACCCTGTACAGTAAGGTAGTACATCTTGTGGTAGTACACCCTGTACAGTAAGGTAGCCTTGAGTGTACAGGAGCACTCCAGTCAGCCAGGGCTAACGGGGTACGTCGGCAGGAGGCCTGCTGGTGGGGGGCTGCAGCCAGGGCTAACGGGGTATGTCGGCAGGAGGCCTGCTGGTGGGGGGCTGCAGCCAGGGCTAACGGGGTACGTAGGCAGGAGGCCTGCTGGTGGGGGGCTGCAGCCAGGGCTAACGGGGTACGTCGGCAGGAGGCCTGCTGGTGGGGGGCTGCAGCCAGGGCTAACGGGGTACGTAGGCAGGAGGCCTGCTGGTGGGGGGCTGCAGCCAGGGCTAACGGGGTACGTCGGCAGGGGGCCTGCTGGTGGGGGGCTGCAGCCAGGGCTAACGGGGTATGTCAGCAGGAGGCCTGCTGGTGGGGGGCTCCAGTCAGCCAGGGCTAATGGGGTACGTAGGCAGGAGGCCTGCTGGTGGGGGGCTGCAGCCAGGGCTAACGGGGTACGTAGGCTGGGGGCCTGCTGGTGGGGGGCTGCAGCCAGGGCTAACGGGGTACGTAGGCAGGAGGCCTGCTGGTGGGGGGCTGCAGCCAGGGCTAACGGGGTACGTCGGCAGGGGGCCTGCTGGTGGGGGGCTGCAGCCAGGGTAACGGGGTACGTCGGCAGGAGGCCTGCTGGTGGGGGGCTGCAGCCAGGACCCTGGGCCGTTGTGAGGAGCCGCTTGGCTCCGTTGCTTCGGTTCTGCCTTTCAGCTGGAGACGGTCCCAAACTTCCCTCAGTTTCTTCCAGCTTCTGTTCTTTTGGCTCCTGCCTTTCCCTCTCGTTTGTCTTTGCTGCTGCTGCGGGCAACAGTTATGGTCATCTGAGCCCTGCCGGGTCGTTCTACTTCTACAAACATATGAAACGAAGCTTCGAGTCAGCAAATTGTAATCGAGTATTTTTTGTAATTGAATTATTGGAGTTACTTTATTACTCATGACTCATGGCAGCTGTTGGGTGTGTCTGTAAGCCCGAGACAGTAAGTTTGGTGGGGTTTTTTAGTGTGTGTGTGTGTGTGTGTGTGTGTGTGTGTGTGTGTGTGTTAAAGAGGTGAGAGGAAGGTTACGGCACTAATTCAGGGGTGTTGTCTACTAGACAAGCCATTATTGGGACGACTGAACGCACCATGACGACCCAGACGAGGGCTCTGTGTACCTTCTTCCTGTTTCCTGCAGGGTTCTGCACCGCCGCCCATAAACCAGAGCTGGCCGCGCTTAATGGCGACTGCCAGCGCAGCTTTAATGTGGCCCGACCAGTCCTGTTTGTTTGTTCTAATTACCTGTTGACTATTTTAAGACCCGACACTGCACTTCATAACCTTATAAAGCTTCATATGCACGTCATGAATGCAGTGAGGTATTCTGCCCAGGTGCTTCATGTGCCACTCAGGAGTCTTGTATGTACACACAGGAGTGTGGCGGGCGTCTGCATGTGTGTGTGTGTGTGTGTTTGAGGAGAAGCAAAGGGAGGTTGAAAAGGAGAGGCCAGAGAGTGGGTGAGGAGGAAGGAATAAGGAGGGGAGAGGTGAAGGGAGCCAAGAGAGGAGCAGGAGAGACTGGAGAAGGAGAATGTGTGAGGGAGGGGAGGTGTGTTTGGCTCTGAGGACCTGGAGGAACGCTGGTTTGAACAGGGAGTCAAACAGGCCATCTCTGTGAAGAGGGAACAGCCATCCCTGAACCGGGGGGGGGGCGGGGGGCTAAGGGCCCAGACACACCAAACCGACTAGCGGCGACGAAGGCCGACTGCTGCGTGGCCTCACGCCGCCTGCGTCTGGGCCGCAGCACTCGAACACGCCGCAAAGACTACAGCCGACGGCCAACTAGCATGTACATCCTGCACTGATCCGCTAAGCTGAACAGCCAGTCAGAGGGCTCTCTCTCCGACGGGCGGGCTCCGCCCATTCAGCATGCCGAATCGGCTGGGAAGCTGCCGACAGGGGTCCAACTGGTGCCGATGGTGCAGGACACACCGCAAAAACTAGGGTCACAGACGCTCACGGATGGCCCGACATCGGGGCCTGGTGTGTCAGGGCCCTAAGAGTAATCTGTCACCATCTTACAGTGCTGGGACTGCAGCTATTCCCCAGTCCTGTGTGGACAGTACACATGGCCATGGTAAGTCCACTTAATGGCCACACCCGTGTGTGCATACGAGACTGGTCGTTGGTTTGGGTCGTTATGCCACTGTATTGTTTATAAGGGTGGAGTACCTGCAGTCACTGTATTGTTTATAAGGGTGGAGTACCTGCAGTCACTGTATTGTTTATAAGGGTGGGGTACCTGCAGTCACTGTATTGTTTATAAGGGTGGGGTACCTGCAGTCACTGTATAGTTTATAAGGGTGGGGGTACCTGCAGTCACTGTATTGTTTATAAGGGTGGGGTACCTGCAGTCACTGTATTGTTTATAAGGGTGGAGTACCTGCAGTCACTGTATTGTTTATAAGGGTGGAGTACCTGCAGTCACTGTATTGTTTATAAGGGTGGAGTACCTGCAGTCACTGTATTGTTTATAAGGGTGGGGACACCTGCAGTCACTGTATTGTTTATAAGGGTGGGGTACCTGCAGTCCCTGTATTGTTTATAAGGGTGGGGTACCTGCAGTCACTGTATTGTTTATAAGGGTGGGGTACCTGCAGTCACTGTAGTGTTTATAAGGGTGGGGTTACCTGCAGTCCCTGTATTGTTTATAAGGGTGGGGTACCTGCAGTCACTGTATTGTTTATACGGGTGGGGTACCTGCAGTCACTGTATTGTTTATAAGGGTGGGGTTACCTGCAGTCACCGTATTGTTTATAAGGGTGGGGGTACCTGCAGTCACTGTATTGTTTATAAGGGTGGGGTACCTGCAGTCACTGTATTGTTTATAAGGGTGGGGTACCTGCAGTCCCTGTATTGTTTATAAGGGTGGGGTTACCTGCAGTCACTGTATTGTTTATAAGGGTGGGGTACCTGCAGTCCCTGTAGTGTTTATAAGGGTGGGGTACCTGCAGTCACTGTATTGTTTATAAGGGTGGGGGTACCTGCAGTCACTATTGTTTATAAGGGTGGGGTACCTGCAGTCCCTGTATTGTTTATAAGGGTGGAGTACCTGCAGTCACTGTATTGTTTATAAGGGTGGAGTACCTGCAGTCACTGTATTGTTTATAAGGGTGGAGTACCTGCAGTCACTGTAGTGTTTATAAGGGTGGGGACACCTGCAGTCACTGTATTGTTTATAAGGGTGGGGTACCTGCAGTCCCTGTATTGTTTATAAGGGTGGGGTACCTGCAGTCACTGTATTGTTTATAAGGGTGGGGTACCTGCAGTCACTGTAGTGTTTATAAGGGTGGGGTTACCTGCAGTCCCTGTATTGTTTATAAGGGTGGGGTACCTGCAGTCACTGTATTGTTTATACGGGTGGGGTACCTGCAGTCACTGTATTGTTTATAAGGGTGGGGTTACCTGCAGTCACCGTATTGTTTATAAGGGTGGGGGTACCTGCAGTCACTGTATTGTTTATAAGGGTGGGGTACCTGCAGTCACTGTATTGTTTATAAGGGTGGGGTACCTGCAGTCCCTGTATTGTTTATAAGGGTGGGGGTACCTGCAGTCACTATTGTTTATAAGGGTGGGGTACCTGCAGTCACTGTAGTGTTTATAAGGGTGGGGTACCTGCAGTCCCTGTAGTGTTTATAAGGGTGGGGGTACCTGCAGTCCCTGTATAGTTTATAAGGGTGGGGGTACCTGCAGTCACTGTATTGTTTATAAGGGTGGGGGTACCTGCAGTCACTATTGTTTATAAGGGTGGGGTACCTGCAGTCACTGTATAGTTTATAAGGGTGGGGTTACCTGCAGTCACTGTATAGTTTATAAGGGTGGGGTACCTGCAGTCACTGTAGTGTTTATAAGGGTGGGGTACCTGCAGTCCCTGTATAGTTTATAAGGGTGGGGTACCTGCAGTCACTGTAGTGTTTATAAGGGTGGGGTACCTGCAGTCCCTGTATAG
>JAJHIY020000239.1:0-27500 GCA_022114975.2 Lampris megalopsis
CACGACACGACGATGTTGGAACGACCCGACTTACCAGAAACCCAGCGGGGCCCGAGCCAAGAACAAACAGGTCGATCAAGACGCCATATCGAATACTTTCAATACGGAAAACACTTAGCCTCGCACACGCGAGCTCGGAGCACCTCGGCTCACTGTGCCATTATCTCACCGAGCCAAACGCCCCATCGCCCCCACACCCCCATCCTGCCCAGACACTAGCCGTCAACACACTCGCACACATGCACCCTGCTGCAACCCTGGCCACGGTCCACACACACACACACACACACACACACACACACACACACACACACACACACACACACACACACACACACACAGTAGCAAAGAACAAAGGTGTATTGGAGAAAAAGTACACTTTTTTATTTAGTAAAGTAAAGGATGCAAATAATGTAAGTACACAAACACAGCACAAAGATGACCAAAAAAATGCTTAACAACAGCAGTTGTCTTCACAACGCTGGCTGTATTGTTGTATTTGGTGCCGTTATCTGTCTAACCATGAAGATGCCGAAGTGCTATTTTATTTATTTTCATTTTTTCAGATCCCCCCCTCCCCCCAACTGTACTCAGCCAATGACCCCACCCTTCCGAGCCGTCCCGGTCGCTGCTCCACCCCCTCTGCCGACCCGGGGAGGGCTAGAGACTACCACATGCCTCCTCCCATACATGTGGAGCCGCCAGCTGCTTCTTTTCACCTGACAGTGAGGAGTTTCACCAGGGGGACGTAGCGCGTGGGAGGATCACGCTATTCCCCCAGTCCCCCTCCCCCCCGACCAGACACCCCAACTGACCAGAGGAGGCGCTAGTGCAGCGACCAGGACACATACCCACATCCAGCTTCCCACCCGCAGACACGGCCAGCTGTGTCTGTAGGGACGCCCGGCCAAGCCGGAGGTAACACAGGGATTCGAACCAGCGACCCCCATGCTGGCAGGGAATGGAATAAACCACTACGCTACCCGGACGCCCACCTTAATGAATTTTCAACCGTGACAAAACTATAAATTGGTTGTACATCAGCCAGCGTATCACATAAGCTGGACACAAAAAAACACATGTCAGTTATTAGTTGGAACACCTTTAATCTCCTATGCACCTCCTTCATTCATACACAGATTCATACACACACACACACACACACACACACACACACACCTCGTCTTGGTTTGAACCATTCTTATCAGTTCATCTGTGAGGAACTAAGCTGAACAGCGGAGGCAGGGGTTATTGTGAGGTGCCCACTCACAACTCGCAAGAGAGCCTCCTCCTACTGGACCATCACCGACACATCCATGCCCCCCAGCACACACACAGTCCCTGACAGCCTTCCAACGCACACACTTCCAACACACCTACACGCCACAAAAACCCACTTACACTCACAAAAGGTGCAGCCCGCCCACATGTACCAACTGTCTCACACACACACACACACACGCACACGCACACGCACACGCACACACACACACACACAACATTCACCTTCTGCGTTCTCCACTTCACTGCAAAGAGATCTCAATGAGTAACCATGGTGACCAATGGTTTTATATATCCAACTCTATCACATGGTCCCACTGTACACACACACACACACACACACACACACACACACACACACACACACACACACACACCGAGCGAGCTCAGGGCTTGTTGAGGGCCTCTATATCAGATTACCAACTCGGGTCTAGATAAGAGGTTGTTGGCTTCAGAGGGCAAAGTTTACAACAGATTATCAGCTATATGGAGAACGAGGGGGCAAGAGAAGTACTAATGCTGGTACTGTATACATATATATGTGTATATACATACTATATATATTAGGGGTGTAAGAAAATATAATGCTGGTACTGTATACATATATATGTGTATATACATACTATATATATTAGGGGTGTAAGAAACTATAATGCTGGTACTGTATACATATATATGTGTATATACATACTATATATATTAGGGGTATTACAAACTATAATGCTGGTACTGTATACATGTATATGTGTATATACATACTATATATATTAGGGGTGTAAGAAACTATAATGCTGGTACTGTATACATGTATATGTGTATATACATACTATATATATTAGGGGTGTAAGAAACTATAATGCTGGTACTGTATACATGTATATGTGTATATACATACTATATATATTAGGGGTGTAAGAAACTATAATGCTGGTACTGTATACATGTATATGTGTATATACATACTATATATATTAGGGGTGTAAGAAAATATAATGCTGGTACTGTATACATATATATGTGTATATACTAGGGGTGTAAGAAAATACCGATACACTCGTGTATCGCGATATCCTCTTTTGTGACACTGTATCGATTCTCAAAACCACTATATCGATTTGAATTGTTTACACGCGAAGGTTTGTGACAAACATTTTGTGTTGTGTGCAACCCCACGACCGCTAGACAACAGGGTTGTCATCGGTCTTCAGCCGTTTGACTCTTCCACTCCAACCCAACAACGTAAACTGAGACAGGAAGTAGCATCAGCACAAAGAACACAGGCCTATGAAATCGCACTATATTGGCTCGTGATCCCTGTATCGTGATACATAACATATCGCCAGATTCTCACCCATCATCATCATCATCATCATCATCATCAGTTCCATAACCTATGGAGGTCGTAGGAGCACAGCTGATGCCTCAAGTCTCTTCCACCGCTCCCTATCCACCTCAGTCCCCCTCTCTTCTTCCCAGTCCCTTCTACCAGGTCTTGCAGGATGTGCTTTGCGAGTCTCCTTTCCGTTCGGCAAACATGCCCAAACCTGGTTAATTTCCTTTTTTTTTCTTTTCTATCAGTCAGTAAACTATCATGGTGACCAACAGAAGCTACTGGTCTCACCAACACACAGCCCTGATATATATATATGTCTATATATTTATTTGATTATATTTTAGGTTTGCCTGATTTGATTATTTTTAGTGTTTTTTAGTTATTTTTGCAAATTTGGGGTTGTATTTTTTTGCATAAATCACTGGTGAAGGCGTGTGTCCGCCGCTCCCTGACTGCAGCAGAACACAGTCAGTCCTGTCTGGGAGGCTGGGTCCGGTTCAATGGCCGGGCTG
Organism: Lampris megalopsis; assembly: GCA_022114975.2. NCBI lineage: Eukaryota > Metazoa > Chordata > Actinopteri > Lampriformes > Lampridae > Lampris > Lampris megalopsis. Next base: position 3,127 of record JAJHIY020000239.1, read on the forward strand.
TGCTGCATGACTCTGTACATTGCTGGAGTTTTTTTTCCAATTTGTGTTAATAGTCATGGCGTGCGCGGTGGAATTTCACAAGCTCTTATTATATAGACAGACAGGCAATAGACAGACACGATGGGGGGGGGGGGGGTTAGACGGAGAGGAAGAGAGAATGACAAAAACAAGATGGAGACAGAAGCCAACGTGCACGCGCACATGCACATGCACCCGTGTGAGCGCGCACACACACACACACACAAAACTGTCTGCTGTGCATATACTATATCAATGTCAATGTTAATTCAATGTCGGCCCCTCCCCGTGTTAAACCCTGCTGAACTCAGCAGCAGCTGGGCTGAGCTACTCCGTCTTGATGACATCATCCTCCAGGAAGAAGCTAGGAGAACAACAGCAGCAGCAGCGGTTCCTGAGGTCGCTGCAATCAGAAATGGGGGACCTACACACAGTCTGAGAATATACTATATATATATATATATATACACACACACACACACACACACACACACACACCTCATATGGGCCATATCACTCTACAGCTACATATTATCATTACACATCAACATATATCACAGTATGAGAATAACAGTATAATGTGAAGTATAAATCCATCCTCTGCAACAAATATCTCAACACTTAAAGTCTATAGCAACATAAAATGTGCATGGTATAAAATCATCGCACATTTTTCCAAACGTTTTCAATGCAATTCCTTGATTTAAAAAAAAAAAATGTTGTCCCCTTTTTCTCCCAAATTGCATCCGGCCAACAACCCCACTCTTCTGAGCTGTCCTGGTTGCTGCTCCACCCCATCTGTTGATCCGGGGAGGGCTGCAGACTACCACATGCCTCCTCCGAGACATGTGGAGTCGCCAGCCGCTTCTTTTCACCTGACAGTGGGGAGTTTCACCTGGGGGACGGAGCGCGTGGGAGGATCACCCTATTCCCCGCCAGTTCCCCCTCCCCCTGAAACAGGCGCCCCAACCGACCAGAGGAGGCGCTAGTGCAGCGACCAGGACACATACCCACATCTGGCTTCCCACCCATAGACACAGCCAGTTGTGTCTGCAGGATGGCCGACCAAGCCGGAGGTAACATGGGGATTCGAACCACTGATCCCCGTGTTGGTAGGCAACGGAATAGACCGCTACGCTACCCCGACATTTTCAATGCAATTCCTTGATTTTTAAAGGCTTTGAAAAGCTCAACATTCCAACTATCCCAAACACTTCAGGATATTCAGGCCTACTTGAGGACCCGGATGGGACCAGCTGTGCAGCTGGAGGGACAGCACATGTGACACCAGCTAAAGAAGAGCCACATGATGCTACACTGCAAGACAGGCTCAGGCCTGGACTAACCGGTTGTCCAACAGATTTTCACTTGTCGGCGATCAAACTCCAGTAACACAAAGCCCGACTCACAAGCAGGGATGCCCTCCAGATGATGAAAACCCGCGGTACTGATCAGGTCCAGCATTATCGGTTCCACTATCGCTACTGCAGAAATTGGGGGGCGAGATTTCAGTAGCGCCAAACACTTGAATGTTTTTTCGAGGAATTTACGGAAAATGTCACGATGGTAATGTTGACACTCGCTGTTGCTCTATTTCGGCGCCTGTCTTTGAACGGGGGGGTGAGCTCTTACCGACAACTTGGGAGGTGTTCTTGTCATCCCTGCAGAGAAAACACCGACACTTTACCCGAGTCAACACGAGCGAGCTATCTAAATATCTGTTGACCAAGCACAGCATAAATCTGCCAACATGTGCAGTTTGGACATGCTAGCGCTCAACGCAGGACAGGCTAGCGCAGTACGTCACTGGCCTACAACTATCCTCCCTCTGTAACCGGTATCTACCTGGGCTACGGTTAACGTTCAGCGAGCTGATGTCTTCTGATGATCACCTTTAATCACCTAAACATGACTCAGGCCACCTGCACAGGGCAGACTGCGGAAACGCACTGGTTTCAAACGCAGTACACAACGGAGGAACGTGGACTTGCCGGAATGGGATGGAAAAAAAAAAGATGAAAATGAATATCTATAAATAAAAGAGAGCATCCTAATTCATTTGAGTACCGTGATGAGTGTTTCTGCTGAGATTATGTTCCAGGCTGTCTGGCCTGTTCTGCAGACGCACCGCTGGCCTGCCACAACCTAGTCACCCCCCCCTCTCTCTCTCCTCTCTCTCTCTCTCACTTTCTCTCTCTCTGCTCTCTCTCTCGCTCTATCACTCTCTCTCTCTCTCTTGCTTTCTCTCTCACTTTCTCTCGCTCTCCTCTCTCTCTCCATCCCCCCTTTCTCGCTCTGTCTCTCTCTTCTCTCACTCTCTCGCTATCACACTCTCTCTCTCTCTCTCTCTCTCTCTCTCTCTCTCCCTCTCTCACGTTCTCTCTCTCTCTCTCTCTCTCTCTCTCTCACTCTCTCTCTCCTCTCTCTCACGTTCTCTCTCCTCTCTCTCTCACGTTCTCTCTCTCCTCTTGCTCTCGCTCTATCACTCTCTCTCTTGCTTTCTCTCTCACTTTCTCTCGCTCTCCTCTCTCTCTCCATCCCCCCCTTTCTCACTCTGTCTCTCTTCTCTCACTCTCTCTCTATCACTCTCTCTCTCTCTCTCTCTCACTTTCTCTCTCTCCTCTCGCTTTCTCTCCTCTCTCTCTCTCTCTCACTCTCTCTCTCCTCTCTCTCTAAGACAATTTAAAAGCAACACACAAAGGATTACAACTTAAAAAACAATGCTGTAATTTAAAGACATGATGTAATGTCATTTTGTAACAGCTATCATCTTCATTTGGGGAGATACACAGTAATGTAAGTAAATATTTTAAAGTATTAAAAGTTACAAGTAATTATTATAAAAGATATTTCGTAACTTAATGAGCCTGCAGTGAACACATACACACACACACACACACACACACACACACACACACACACACACACACACACACACACACACACACACACACACACACACTTCCTGCATATTTTAAACTGGTGTAAATTATTTAGTGCAGCAAGACACTAGTGAAGCAGTTGGCCATCTGGCTAAAACCAGGAGCCAGTCAATATAAGGTTACAGTGCACATACACAGAAACACAGTCACACATTCAGTTCTTCTGGTGTAGAGCCACTTTAAGATGTCCACCCTAAAGGCCCTGAGAGTCTGTTTCTATAACCAGCTTCTTACTATAAGCAATAAGGTTCTGAGTGAACCGCTCCATTAATGTCTTTTGATGATTTTTAAGGTTTCCATTTCCAGACTTCTTTGACTGAATCTGTGTAATTTGGTTTTGTGAATGCTGCTGCCCTCCGGGGCACATGCAAGCAATATATTAAACATCGGGGCGGTCTGGCGATGGCCTCGCCTAGCGTCGACTGTGCAGTGTTTTTGTCTGCGTCTGTTTGTGTTGTCATGTGTCGTGCGGGGGAGGTGTGTCGAGGGTGTCTGGCTTGGAGAGCTGGTGTTGGGATTGGCTGGGGGAGCCTGGCCTGCTGCGTCCGGTGGACCCCAAGGACCACAGCCCTGCCTGGAGCTGCGCCCGAAGATAAAACACCGGGGGCGGTCAGACAGGATGTGGAAGCGGGACAGGCTAAGTTAACTGCTAGCCCACGGCCCTGTCTGAGAGGAAACACCGAGGGCGGTCTGACAGGATGTGGAAGTGGGGCAGGCTAAGCTAACTGCTAGCCCACGGCCCTGTCTGAGAGGAAACACCGGGGGCGGTCTGACAGGATGTGGAAGCGGGGCAGGCTAAGCTAACTGCCAGCCCATGGCCCTGTCTGAGAGGAAACACCGAGGGCGGTCTGACAGGATGCGGAAGCGGGGCAGGCTAAGCTAACTGCTAGCCCATGGCCCTGTCTGAGAGGAAACACCGAGGGCGGTCTGACAGGATGCGGAAGCGGGGCAGGCTAAGCTAACTGCCAGCCCATGGCCCTGCCTGAGAGGAAACACCGAGGGCGGTCTGACAGGATGCGGAAGCGGGGCAGGCTAAGCTAACTGGTAGCCCACGGCCCTGCCTGAGAGGAAACACCGAGTGCGGTCAGACGGGATGCGGAAGCGGGACAGGCTAAGCTAACTGCCAGCCCATGGCCCTGCCTGAGAGGAAACACCGATGGCGGTCTGACAGGATGCGGAAGCGGGACAGGCTAAGCTAACTGGTAGCCCATGGCCCTGCCTGAGAGGAAACACCGAGTGCGGTCAGACAGGATGCGGAAGCGGGGCAGGCTAAGCTAACTGGTAGCCCACGGCCCTGCCCGACAGGAAACACTGAGGGAGGTCTGACAGGATGCGGAAGCGGGGCAGGCTAAGCTAACTGCCATCCCATGCAGACCGGCAGTTCCGACAGTCATTCTGGCTCGAGTTCGTTCTCTGGACAGAGGAATTCTTTGGACTGTGTTGCACTGAATGGACCGTGTTGTTAACTGTTTGTGTTTTTTTCCTTTGTTCTTTCTGTTTTTGTATGTTTTTGGTGGTGTCGTTTTTTAGGAAAATTTGAATGTCTTTTTTTGTCTTTTTGTGTTGCACTGCTGTGGGCTGGAAGAAACGAAATGTTGTTTCTTTGTGTACCCAAGTACATGTACGAAATGACAAGGATCAGTACTATGCATGGGCACGTCCAAATATTTTGGTAAAACAACAAAACAAAAATGTAAATCTGATCATAAAACTTAGGAACACACTCACTCCTCGGAGGAAAGCGTAGTTTTGTTCTGTGGCTGGCTGATTTGCGTGCTCTGCCATTTCTCTGATATAACAATATCGACTTTCAGCAGACGCGGAACATCAGCAACATCACAAAGGTCCACCAGTAACGTAACGCTGGAGCGTCTGACCCCAAAATAATCACTTATAACAGAGAAGGATCTATGTGTCGGCTGAAGAGCTGAGCTGAGGTAGAGATTTCATTTGCTAAATCCTCGTCTTCTCTATTAATTACTCCCAATTAATGTCCGTCCTGTCAACTTGCTCCTCTAACCTTCTAAAACCCGACATGAAACAACCGAGCGAGGTTAAAGACAATTAGTCACGCTTGTTGGAATTTATCCTAATCCAAATCCAGATCATAGGAGAAGGGTGGGAAGGCTTTGAAATCTGATGTAACGGATCAACTCAGGCTGGAGACGGGAAATAAAAGCAGGTACACCCTGATCTGAACCATTCTGCCCTCCCGGACCCGGGAGGGGATTCTGCACGGAGGATTTAATAGCGGAGCGGCCGTCTGCGGGCTCTGGGACGTGAGAGAGAAGGGTTCTGACTTGCTGCGGTCAGTAGCGGGTGGGAGTTTGTTCTGCTGGATATTATAATGAAAATGCTTTGGGTCAACTGGCATTCCCATGATTGTTTTTCTTACCAGGAGTGGACTTGTGGACCGATATGGGCTGTAGTAAGTTTTTTTTTTTTTTTTCCCTCTTGTACTTGGCCAATTACCCCACTCTCCCGAGCCGTCCCGGTTGCTGCTCCACCTCCTCTGCCGATCCGGGGAGGGCTGCAGACTACCACATGCCTCCTCCAATACATGTGGAGTCGCCAGCCGCTTCTTTTCACCTGACAGTGAGGAGTTTCACCAGGGGAACATAGCGTGTGGGAGGCTCACGCTATTCCCCCTCCCCCCCAAACAGGCACCCCGGCCGACCAGAGAAGGCGCTATTGCGGCGACCAGGACACATACCCACATCTGGCTTCCCACCTGCAGACATGGCTGACTGTGTATATAGGGACGCCCGACCAAGCTGGAGGTAACACGGGGATTCGATCCGGCGATGTCCGTGTTGGTAGGCAACGGAATAGACCGCCACGCCATCCGGACGCCCGCCTTAATGATAATTTTTCTTACCAGGAGTGGAGCTGTAGACCGATGTGGGCTGTAGTAAGTTACTAATGTGTGACAGGTAACTTTGGAGCAAATCGTGCCGATGGTAAATTCATTACCATGCACAGATGGAAAAATCGAAACCTTCAAATCAAAACTTTCATATTGTTTGGGGTTGAGGGAAAACTCCACTCCCCGTCATTACATCATTACACCAAGGCAACAGTTTTCTCTAAATCCAACCAGAGACACCAGAGTCGAGTTAGCACATGAGAGAGAATAACAGACAAAAAAACCCCAGATGTAATCGGTTTGTTGAGCCGAGAGATGTAAATGCGGGAGACAAATCTAAAAACAGCCTGGAAGCCGGGTCCCCCTTCACTGTTTTTACTTTAAAACGAGTAAAGATCCTGCTTCTGTGCTCTTAAGGAAGCCACAGGCCTGCGAGCCGAAGGGAACAGTGTCATCGACCTTACGGACACTCAGGCACTTCTGAACTACAAGCAGACTCACACAGCCTCCCCACAGCTCCCGTGGCCTCCTCTCTTTATGTGCCATCTCTGAGAAAGAGAAGTCTGCCATGACGCATCCGTCCTACCTGCCAGGGCCTTGATGCGAGAGCGCTCGAAGAGGCGAGCGGAGCTGTTTTCGTTGTCCCACTCATCCGCGTCCCACCGGTTGTTGACACCTTCATTGTACTGTTGCTGGATCTCCATGTGGTCGTAATCTGCCGCAACCGACGTCATCTTGACCCCGCCGCCGCTGCCTGCACTGTTGACCGCGGGCCCTCGTTAGCGTAGTCACGTATACTGGCTCTGGCTCGTTAGCTAGCGCAGGCAGCGCTGCACATCCAAACCTGTCGAGATAAAGACAACAACCATAAAGACATATTATTTAGTTTTTTATACATTTTATATTTGTATATTTTGATAGATTTTTCAAAAGGTAAATTTTCCACACAATAATAAAAAAAAAAATTCCCAAAAGGTAAATTTTAAAAAAATAAAGTAAAAGCTCAAAAGGTAAATAATAGGTTTCATCAATTTTTAAAATTTGCCACAAATTTTTGACGGGGAAGGGCAAATGTTTGTCTGTTTCACCGTCACAGACAGCCCCCCGCCTGGTGCAGCTCAGAAAGCAGACGCCTTGAGTACAGACACATCTTATACACACACACCATTCATATTTGGGCTTTATTTCTCACTGAGAGAAAAAAACAACCCTAAACCCCACATTTCAGCAAGACAAATGGTCGGCAGAAGAATTCAACAGACGGCCATAATAACACAAGTACACGTCCCCTCTAATTCAGACACGGCCCCATCGCATTTTTCTCCTCTCCTGTATTTACAGCAATCTTCTAACTGCCGGTATGTGTTGGTTTCTCACAAACCACACGCTTGTCATCTCATTGTGCTCTCTGCAACCGTCACTCCTGCACCAGCTTAAAAACTAACAACGCCACCTTCCGGTTAAAACAATTAACTACACAAGGGTGACAGCAAAAAAAGCCACCCCAACTCTCCAGCTCCCTCACTTTGTGTTTCTGCACGAGTGCACATTGTTAGTTCTTTCTAGCCACCCACCCACACCCACACCCACACCCACACCCACACACACTCACACACCCCACCCACCCACACCCACACCCACACCCACACCCACACCCACACACACTCACATACCCCACCCACCCACACACACCCACACCCACCCACACCCACACACACACACACACAAGAGTAAAGTGTGAGAAAAGAGCCACAAAAATCCCACTAAACTCAAAGCTGGCTCTCACTGCAGCCATAAACCAAGGGCTGTCGGAGAGGCCATGAACATTACGAGTCGTGGCCTGGATGCAGCGGGACCACCCATAGGAAGCCGCAGGGGAAACATCAACATGCTTGCGTGGAAAAAGCTGGCAGGCTGGTAAGGGTGCGTGTCGTTAAATTGTGGCTCAACGAGGGTCGTTAATCTCTCAACGCAAAACAACGAAATGAGGCGTCCATCTTGGATAAATGGCCTTAAGAAAGATTAAAAGAAATATCCAAAGTTCAAGCTGTGCAATTAATTACTGCAACAAGGGCAAACCAGGTTTTTTTTGGGGGGTGGGGGGTTGGGGGGGGTTTATATATTGGGATTGCATTTTTAATGTTGTTGATTTGTGAAACAAATACATTTTCCTGTGCTTTTCACATCTAATGTCAAGATCATGAATGAAGACGGCAATACCCTCCTCATCACAGCAATAATAATAATAATTACATTTGTATAGCCTATTTCTAGACGCCCAAAGCGGTTAACAAAGACACACAAAAAGGACACCCAAAGCGCTTAAGCACACAGCTGTCAAACATCCAAGGACAACTTTTTAAGAATTGAGTGAAATTGCCCCCTTTTTTTTTTAAAATGGGCGATCATCTACTTTAGAAGTGGTGTGATGGTTCTGAACAGGCTTCCCCGGCTCCAAGTTGGACTAACAACATAGGTACCTCACACCAGCTGAGGTCTGGGTTTCGTTAACAATTGTGATACGTTGTTCCTTGTCCGATTGTTGCTGTTAAGCCACCGAGGCAAATTTGTAATTTGTGATATTGGGCTGTACAAATAAACTTGACTTGACTTGACTCCTGGGGAAGGAAATCGGTGTTGTGTTTTACTGACATTTCATTTTCTCTCTAATGTAGTACCCTGATAATTGCGTAGTGGGAGAAGTGTTGTGTAAACTGTTCTGTTCACCGTGCGTTGCTGCATGAGTCACGGCAACAACAACAAAAAGAAGGCCCGAGCTCTTTAAAGCCGTTGGAGAGAGCAGCAGACTCAGCAGAACTTAGCAAAATGAGGCTCGGTCGGACTCTGCCGTCAGAAAACAACAATGACAAAGCAGAAGCGAGTTTAATACGAGCCATTTATTCAGAAGCACCTTGCCGAGACGGCATTCACTTCATCAGGAGTGGCTCTCATGGGAATCGAAGCCCAAAATCCAAATGGCCTTAGGTTCTAGTAGGACCCCCCAACCCCCACAACTGGTCCCTTGCACTAACTAGCAGCGCTGCTGCTGGTCTACTGAGCCACACAGGTCTTCAATACAAGTAGCACCGGCTGCAGCCTGCGGGAAGGTGAAGTTGGACGTCCAGCCACGCCCACATCCATTACGTCACCCCAGCCCACACCGATTATTCACCGTGCTTTTGATTTGAATTTTACCCCACAGGTCCGGTCCCAAACCCAATAAACAGGACTGCTTTACAGCAGTATATGATTCTATATTAGGCAGAGCTACGGAAATGAAGGACATATAAGGCTTATAATACTAACAAGTTTTGTTCATCAAGATAATCCTCACAAATCAACCCACTTCTTAACGAATTTTGATCCACACGGGCAATTAATAGAAGTTTGAAGCACATAATAGCTTCAAAATTAACAGTCGTGATATTAACGCCCGTGATTTGTGCTGCAGAACAAAACGTGAAACTCTCGTAGGCTCGTGTTAAACACAGACATTCATTTCTGCATAAATCGCTGTCGCTGTAAATCCATTGTGGGCGGGGCTTGACCTGTGGGCGGGGCTGGACGTCCAGCTCCACCTTCCCGCAGGCTGCAGCCATTAGCTTCCCCTTCAATACTGCATCAGCAGTACGGAAGCTGTTGTGCTGAGTATGTACGCGAGTATTGCGTCCGGGTGTTTAAAAAAACTGATTGCGATTGGGTAAATTATTAGAAACACTGAAACTGTTTAAGTTTGGATTGTGTTTCTGAGCACGGCACGAGGACGAAAATGACCATTGCCCACACTGACGTTTTCCAGTTTTCACTAGGCAGCCACTTGGCATGGATGTCGAAGTCAGTGCGCAAAATGTCGTAGGTTGAAGTTCCACCGTGGCCACTAGATGGCGGCTCCGAAATATTTCCAGTGCAACGCTGGTCAGCAGGAGAATTCCCAACATTTACCTTGAAATACTAAGTCAATACATCAATTCTGCAAGTATTCGGGGTCTAAATCGCTCATCTCGAGTCTGACACACAGTGTGAGTGTGTTTTGTTTGTTTTTTTTTATTTGAAAATTATTGCTCCATTAAGAAGATATTGAGGATTTAAAAAGTAGCCTATTGAGACGTGTCTGTAATGATGGACAGGTCTGTCAACCCATCTGTGACCCGAGGTCTCATTCCAGCTTCACCCCGATATCCAAATTGGGATTTTCTGGCTCCAAATCTGACAAGATGGCATCGATCATAAAGCCAAATTTCAGGCTTCAAAATGCCCCTTCAGAAACCAGCGGTGATGTCATATGCGCTACAGCCATCTTTTTTTATAGTCTCTGGTTTTTGCCAAGGGCCAGGTGGTGACGGGAGAGCAGCAGGTAGCCTATGTGTCAGCAGAGGGAGACTATGAGCAAGGAGAGGAGGAGGAGAGCCAGGGAGGAGGAGTAAAAAGGAAATTGTCAGTATTTTCATTTAAATGCAAATAATTTAAAAGGAAAAAAAATAGCCCCCCCCCCAGACAAACATTGGGATTGGAGCTTTTTGTTTTCCCCATTCTCAAGTTTGACTCGATTGCTCATTTAGGCTGCTGACTAAACCAGAGTTCTTAATTCGTTTTGATGCTGGAAACGTTTTTTTACACGTATAAAGTTCGTAGATACTAACTGATAGAATTTTGACAGTATCTGGACTTTTTAAATGTCATTTCAAGTTGAATGGTATGTACACCAGGAGCGCCGGAATGGGGGGGGAGGGGACAATGGCCCCCCACTTTTACCCTCTCCCCACATTTTTTTAAAGTCAGGAATCCCTGTATCCCACTAATGCCCCTATATTGCAGCACTTACGGTAAAAAGACATTTCAATCATTCCCGTCCACTCTAAGAAATTAGGTCAAATAAAGCACGCAGACATAAATCAGGAAGAACATTCACATTTTAATCCAATCAAAGCGTACACTGCAACACACATCAAATGCATTGTAGCCTACATAGCGACCAATAAAGTGATGTGTGTTTGCGTTGTCTGCTTGAGCTGTTAACTTAGCTAACGTCAGCTCTGCTCGCTATCAATATTGCGAACACGTGCCTCTGCAAAAATGTCAAAAGAAACCAGTGAATAAGGCCGCAGAAAGAGCGGGATTTCCAAACTGAATACAATGTATCACTTAAGCGCTCAAGCTCAACACACAACGCTACACTGAGTTGCCTAACTGCAACAAAGTAGAAAGTTGGGGCGGACGCGTGTCTTCAATAGCGCACTTTATTGTAATAAAAACCGCAAATACAGGCATACGGCGCTGCGCTGCAGTGCGCTCTTATAGCACTATACAGTACACCCCTGCACACGCATATTGTCCCCCCCCACACCCACACGGGGGGGGGGTGGATAAACGGGCACTACACTAGTAAGTAAGTTAGTAACATGGAGATAAAACTCATATGAACATTCGCAACATGGCAGCTAAAATAAGTTCCAGTTGCACCGCCGGCGTCACTCCGAGAGCTAGCTGTCGCTACATAATGAGCTCTCGTTGTGGTTAACTGTATGTCAGTGCAACAAAGTGCGTTACTTGAGCATTTTCAGTGGTGTAACTGGGCACGCTTATCGAAACAGATCATACGATTGTGGTGTTTTTGCAACATCAGAATAGAGGATTGTAATGTTTATTGCAATTTCTGCAATATCTGCTGCCTTACACAGCCTCCACTTGCTCGCCAGAGCTGCTCCAGTCTGCAAATGCGTATTGATAGGCTATTAGGCGTGACGTGTAACCAATCACATCGTGCTGTGGGCGGGCCATTGCTCGAGACCGCAGAGCGGTGATTACAGACAGAGAGAGGCGGCTGCAGTGTGGGAAGATGGCGGCCTCACTCAGTGCCGTCCATGCAGTGCCTTTGTCCGCGTCTGGGTTTGAGTCTTCGTCTGATGGCTGGGAGAGCTGGCGCTGGGTCGGCCGGGGGAGGTAGGTCTGCTGCGTCCTGTGGGCCCGGGGACCGCGGCCCTGCCCGAAGAGCGGGGTAGGCTAAGCTAACTGCTAGCCCATGCGGACTGGCAGTTCCGATAACACCGAGGGTGACCACGTGTGGAGCGCGAGGAGGTGTGTCGAAGGTGTCTGGCTGGGAGAGCTGGCGTTGGATAGGCTGGGGGAGCCCTGTCTGCTGCCTCCAGTGGGCCCAAGGACCACGGCCCTGCCTGGAGCTACACCCGAGGAGGAAAAACCGAGGGCGGTCTGACAGGACGTGGAAGCGGGGCAGGCTAAGCTAATCGCTAGCCCATGCAGAGCGGCAGTCCCGACAGTCATCCCGGCTGGCGTTCCTTCTCCTGGACAGTGGATTTTTTTTCTGATATGTTGGATATATGTGTTTTTCTAGTTTTGCAGTTTTTGTAGTTTTTTTGTAGTTTGGATATATGTGTGCTCTTGTAGTTTTGCAGTTTTTTTTAGTTTTTTTGTAGTTTGGATATATGTGTGTTCTTGTAGTTTCTGGATGTACTGCGGGCTGGGAAAACGATATTTTATTTGTTCCTGGTTTTTAAATTAATTTATCGGCAATCGCATTAAAAAATACACTGATTCCGATAATCGTAAAAATGCTGTATATTGGCACATAATCCTCTGACCACTCATATATATAGTTTCCCCTCTAAAACAGGTCGTCATCAAAGTTAAACATAAACACTAACTGCTCAGCACTAATAATCTAAGACAAAGGGAAACACAAATAAACTGTGTGACTGAGGAAAGGAACAAAAAACTGGGCTCATCACTGAAACACAACACACTCCAACTCAGACACACAACAACACCCGATTTACCCACGTATACACATGTATACTGTAATGTGCACGCGTGTGTGTGTGTGTTTATGTCTGCTTTTATGCGTGAATGTGTGTTTGTGCTTTTGTGTGTCGCTGTAAGTGTGTCAGTGTGTGTTTGTCTGTTTAAGGATGGCGAGAGTGATGCTGCCACCCACTCCTGATTCAACCACCAGTGAGGCTGAAGGCTGTGTTGCTAGGCTAAAAATACACCGCGCTTTGACTGCGCGCACACACAGGTGTGTGCGTGTGTGTTGCTAGATAGAACAATATGGACACATGCAGAAACAGTGTGGCATACACACACCAACAATGTACTCGCACCCATGAGAGCAGACACACAAAAAACACACAGGACTGAAAGTATGTCAGAGCAGGACAGTAAGGAAGAGGGAAGGAGGCAAGAGTTTACGCAGAGGAAAGAAAAGATAACAGTGGGGACGAGACAACCAGAACTGGACACACATCTAGCACACCCTTACCCTCCTCCAAATCCAGGAGATAGTATATACATATATATACACACACACACACACACACACACACACACATATATATATATATATATATATATATATATATATATATATATATATATATATATATATATGTATGGACCTGAAATTTTAATGATTTTTTTAAATCCTTGAATCCTTGTTTAGACTGAACACAGAGATGCAGTCAGTTCCAGTTACTAAAGTGATCAGGGAAACACACGCACACACACACACACACACACACACACACACACACACCGGTCTGTCGCAGTGCTTTTACCATTAGGAGAGCTTCCATCGATCCAGCAGCTTCTTCACTGAACCATTTCAGCCATTAGCCAGACTCAGCCATGCAGGCCACATGGAGAGGAAGCATGACGGCGTGTGTGTGTGTGTGTGTGTGTTTGTGTGTGTGTATGTGTGTGTGTCAAAGTGAGAGTCAGTATGCCAAAGCAAAAATTTGAGTGGAAGACAAAGAAAGAATACATGTGAATGTAAGACAGGTAAAACTATTTATCCATCCATTATCCGAACCGCTTATCCTGCTCTCAGGGTGGCGGGGATGCTGGAGCCTACTATCCCAGCAGTCATTGGGCGGCAGGCGGGGAGACACCCTGGACGGGCCGCCAGGCCATCACAGGGCAAGGTAAAGCACTGTGGACTGTCCATCTGTGTATGCGTCCTCTACCTCCGGGCCACGTGAGACCCTCAAGTACAGGCGTAACTTATGGGGGGGGGGGGTCAGGGGGGACATGTCCCCCTCAATATTTAGAAGAGGTGAATTTGCCCCCCCCCAAAAAATATATCATGAATGATAATGTTAACTCCCTCGCCAAAAAAGGTAAAATAACAACACAGACAGTCGAACTACTTAAAATCTAATTCATACTTGTTTTCCAACGATTTCATACACCCCTATGTTGGACCATACCATTTTAACCTCGCCACTGGGATTGCCGACCTCGTTGCTGTCTTGCAGTTGCTCCTGACAACCAGGAGACTGGAGCATGAATGATGGTGTAAGCAAGTGTAAGTAACGTAGCTAGCCAGCTTGCTTGTCTAGCCCAGTACACCACCCTTTCTTACCTTTGGGGTTTCTGAGTTAAGATTTTCTTACGTATTTCCGGATGAATTATAGCCTTATCTAGTTTATAACTTGTGTTTGGGGTTATCAGTTCAGACCCCCTCACGAACTAGCTAGCTAGCTAGCTAGCGCTCGCTAACAGTAGCCCCTAGACGTTTATGTTAGCTTAAATTAACTTGAACTGATCATTTCAGGCACATGACATAACATAATAGGTACATCTACAAACCAATTTGTGCCAAGGGTATTGTATTAGCTCAAATGCATCTACTACTTTCATTCTCAGAGTCAACATGAGCAAGAGGAAAGTAACAGAAGATATCCGGTGCTTTTTGTATTTGAAATACATAATGACAGTCTACTTTATTATTTTCCTTTTTGTGTCACAATAGGCTAGCCTATCTGAACGTTGTTTTTCTTTTACATAAATAAGACATTTCCACAATAAATTGATGTAGAAAAAGAGCAAATTGGTGCATACAAATTCACCAGAATGCAGGAAATTAAATGTGTGATGCTCAAAATTTCCTGACCCCCCACTAAATGTGTCCCCCCCCAATGTTCAAGTGAAACTTACGCCCTTGCCCTCAAGGCAGGGACACTGTTGTGTTTTGCTCTTACGGGTTTTGTAACTGTTGAAATTCTGTATTTCTTGCAGAGACTGATGATGATGATGATGATGTGTGAATGTGAGACAGGTAAAAATATCCATATATAATATCATTATGGTGATGTGAGACTAGATGTGTTGTGGTGATATATGTGGGATTGTGGTTGTGGTGATAAAACTTACATGTTGTCATTCCCTGGTCTTAAAGGCTGCATTACAGTAAAGTGAACAGTGAGTGTCTCTACCTGCTCGGTCATTGTGTCCACATTACTGATGATGGTTTATCATCATTTTCTGCTGTGTAAATACCAGAGACATCTTTTTAAGAAATTAGAGTTAAAGGACAATTAAATCAACAGGTTTTTCCGTAGGATTTCAATGCTAACCGACTCTCTGAGCCGACCTAGATATACTAGCACCTATCAAATACTGCAAATACTTCCTGGAGTGCCATTAAAAATCCAGACCACAGGGCGATGGTGTTAAGAGATTTAATGAGCACCAGACACAACAGGAGGACCTGAACTGAAAGTCAACTGATTCATTACAACCTAACCCAAACTATTAAATCAATTATAAAAACACTTACAATAATTTGCATGTACCACTTCATAATAGAGAGAGACACACACACACAGAGACAGAGAGGGAGAGAGAGAGAGGGAGAGAGAGACACAGAGAGAGACACAGAGAGACACAGAGGGAGAGAGAGAGAGGGAGAGAGAGACACAGAGAGAGACAGAGAGAGGGAGAGAGACACAGAGAGAGACACACAGAGAGAGGGAGAGAGACAGAGAGAGGGAGAGAGACAGACAGAGGGAGACAGACAGAGAGAGAGACACAGAGAGAGAGACAGACAGAGAGAGGGAGAGAGACAGAGAGAGACACACAGAGAGAGAGACAGACAGAGAGAGGGAGAGAGACACAGAGAGAGACAGACAGAGGGAGACAGACAGAGAGAGAGACACAGAGAGAGAGACAGACAGAGAGAGAGAGAGAGACACACAGAGAGAGACACAGAGAGAGAGACAGACAGAGAGAGGGAGAGAGACACAGAGAGAGACAGACAGGGAGAGGGAGAGAGACACAGAGAGAGAAAGAGACGGTGTCAGCGCCATAGATGCAGCGACATATGTCAGGTCATGTCCCAGCCTAAGAGACAAGCAGCACAACACATGACAGCTGTAGTCTCCTCACAGCCCATGCTCCACCTTCTGATCTACTTCTGTTTCTTTCTCTATTGCTATGCCTGTGTTGTTGTTTCTGTATTGATCGTTACAATGTTGCGTTGATGTTCATTATTAGTGTTATTGTGCACCGTTCAAACTGTATTTTTGATGCTTTGGCAACATTGTCGTAAAACTGTCATGCCAATAAAGCCCTTTGAATTGAATTGAATTGAAAGAGACAGAGCGACAGAGAGAGAGGGAGAGAGAGACAGAGAGAGAGAGAGGCAGAGACAGAGAGAGAGAGAGAGAGAGAGAGAGAGAGGCGGAGACAGAGAGAGAGAGAGAGAGAGAGCGACAGAGGCAGAGACAGAGAGAGAGAGGCAGAGACAGAGAGAGAGAGAGAGAGCGACAGAGGCAGAGACAGAGAGAGAGAGAGAGAGAGAGGCAGAGATGCAGTGCAGACTGACTGCAGAGGGAAAGCAGCATGTTGAGGGACTAGCAGAGAGACGGATGGAGCTGGACAGCAGAGGAGGAAAGGGGAGGAAACCACGAGAGCAGATGCTGGACAGCAAATTGGAACAACAGAGGGAAACGTGAAGGAAATTTGTATATACAATACACAGGAATCCTGACCACCACACAAACCCACACACACACCCACACACACACACACACACCTCTGCAGACATGCGGCTTATTCAATAGTATCCTGTCACTCTCCATCGCTCACCCACACAGTCACCTAATTACACCATCCAACAACCTCCAGAACAGTTTCTCCCACACTCTCCTCCTCCTCCTCCTCCTCTCTCTCTCTCTCTCCTCCTCTCCTCCTCTCTCTCCGCACCCTCTCCCCCTTGTTCCGCTCTCGCAGAAGAAAGGATTTCTGACACCGGCGTGAAAGAGGGACCATTATCTCGGCTGAATCGCCGATCGCCATGGCTACGTCTCTCAGCACGCATTGTGGCAGAGCCTACTCATCAAGCTGCCAACCGCCGCACAAAGACCCCATAGGCAGGAGCGCACAAACGACGGCAAAACCTTATTTACTCAGGAGTCACACTACAGTAAGAGTTCAGTCTGCCTCCAACGTTACGATGCGAGGACGAACCCACACGCTACGCTTTCCCACACCGTCGGGCGGAGCGCCACATGGGCCGTGGGTGCCGTTGGTGTGAAAAGTTAGGACTAACTCTTCCCTTATGAGGATGATCCCCTACTTTATTTTCCTAAATATTTTTCATAACTTGATAGTAGTCTTCAGAGAATGAGCTGCCACGCAGGTTTGCTTAGGCCTCTTTTCATTTCCAACATGAATTTCAGAAGAGAAAAGGGTGGGTGGTGTTGTGTCCCGGCTGGACACTGCAAAAGAAAAACCCAACATCTGCTGAGTAGTTGGATGGGGGCAGTTTTGTGTTGCGCTGCACCTTGTTCCCGCCGTCTAAACACGTCTGATTTATAAATGCAAGACAGTCACACGTGAAATGAAGAGGAATTTCAACAAACCCACCCCCCCCCATTTTCTCCTCAATTGCGCTTGGCCAATTACCCCACTCTTCCGAGCCACCCCGGTCGCTGCTCCACCCCCTCCGCCGATCCGAGGAGGGCTGCAGACTACCCCGTCTCCTCCGATACAGCCGCTTTTCCCCTGACTGAGGAGTTTCACCAGGGGGACGTTGCACGTGGGAGGATCATACTATTTCCCAGGCGCACCCGACCGACCAGAGGAGGCGCTACTGCAGCGACCAGGACACATGCTCACATCCGGCTTTCCACTCGCAGACACGGCCAATTGTGTCCGTAGGGACGCCCGACCAAGCCAGAGGTAACGCGAGGATTCGAACCGGCGATCTTGTGTTGGTGGGCAATGGAATAGACCGCGACGCTACCCGGACGCCAACTTCTACAAACTTTATACCGCATACAGTACTGACGTAGCATAGACACAGGCAGGGGTGCGACGGGGGGGGGGGGGGCAATGCACACAGGCGCCACATCAGCGGGGGTGCCACTTCCTGTGCGGTAATAAAGGGCCACGTCTCGTTGGCTGGTGTCGTGACAACGCTGCTTGTCGTTCCAGGACCATCTGAGGAGGTCGCAGCGGACTTGAGCGGCTGAAGCACCAGAGCTCTCGACTGGTGGTGCACACGCTCCAGATGTTAACGAAAATAATACACAACGTGGCTTTAAGATGCTCAAACTCTCAGACCAGAGACACTCACGGCTACCAGTCTTGACGTTTTAGCGATTTCAAGTATTGACTGGTAACCATAGCAACGCAAAGAGCGGCAGCGCTCGCAGCATCAGCAGCACGACACCCACGCTGACCGACGACCTCCTCCTCCGCCTCTCTGCGGAAAACCTCAGCGGCTCCTCGGCGCTGTACGGACCCACGTCCTCTTGCTTTATCAATGAAATAGCAGCCGCCTCGTCCTCTGAAACGGCACCTCGTTAATCCCGGAGGGGGAAATCCGGCTGTGGCAGGAACGGGTATGACCTGAAAAGATGCTGTCATAAGAAGTGAACCGAGACGAAATAAAGAAAACCCAAACTACAAACCAACAATTACAAAAAGTGACACCACGAACTACCGCCAAACACAGACGGGGGACGAATCAAAACAATCCTTCCATTTGTCGCACGTCTGTACAGGCACACGTACTTAGTGTGTGTAATGTGCAAGTGTGCCCGGTATGAGAGTAACATTGTGCGTAACACTGATAAAAAACAAGCGGCAGACAGGTCAGAAAATGCAGCAACAGGCAGTGGTACAGTCCAACACAAATAGTGGTACAGTCCAACACAAATAGTGGTACAGTCCAACACAAATAGGGTGCAGGGCAAGGGAGCAATTTCACTGTTATTCACAACTGACAAAGCAGAGAAACCGAGACCACCTACACACACACATACACACACACACAAAGATGTACTGAGCGCCGCAGTCTTCAAAGCTTCAACGCTTGTGCGGACTGCTCCTTTAACAGTACCTAAATGAGGCAACATCCTTTGAGAAGTAGGCCGGCACATGTGAACGTGGCTCAAATGCAAAAAACGTTTTCATGCATGCTCAATAATCCAGGTCCCCCCGGCACAAACAGAGCAAGATAGTGTACGCTGTTAAGTGCCGGGAGGATTGCCGTGACTTGTACTTGAGGGAAACCAAACAGACAGATGCTGGCTAAGAGGACGACACAACATCAGGAGAGCTAACACGCCAGGCCAGGACTCCACAGTCTACACCATCTACAGGCCAGTGGCCACTCTTCCAAGGATGAGGATGTGCACATCCTCGATAGGTAGAAACACTGGTTTGAATGGAAAGTCAAAGAAGCTGTCTATGTGAAGAGGGAACGTCCATCCCTGAACTGAGGAGGAGGGCTAAGAGTACATCTGTCGCCATCTTACAATCCTCTGTGAATAGTACACATGGCCATTGTAACTCTAGTTAATGGACATGACAATTAGCATATGAAACCAATCATTGTTTTGGGTCATTATGATGGATGTGTTGTTTATAAGGGTGGGGATACCTGCAGTCAGTTGGGACTGAAAAGATCACTCCGATGAGTGATGAAACGTTCCTCTCAATAACAACATTGTCCCAGATATCCTCCACTTCTAACTCACCCAGCTCACTGTACCAGCCCCCATCTGCCAGTGCATTAAAAACTTCCTGACGGACAGAAGGCAGCTGGTGAAGGCACAAAAAAAAATCCCATCCAGCACCGAGACAATGAGCACTGGCACCCCCCAGGGATGTGTGCTCTCCCCTCTACTCTTCTCCCTCTACATAAATGACTGCACTTCCACATCTGTTAAACTCCTGAAGTTTGCGGATGACATAACCATCATTGGCCTCATCTGGGACGGTGACAAGTCTGCATATAGACAGGAAGTTGAACAGCTGGCCCTCTGGTGCAGTCATAACAACCTGGAGCTGAACACACCCAAAACGGTGGAGATGACAGTGGACCTCAGGAGGAGCCGCCCCAACACTGCCCCCCCCCCGGTACTTAACAACACAGAGTCTGGGGTGAAAACCTACAGATTTCTGGGTTCCACAATCTCCCAGGACCTAAGGTGGACGTCCAACATAGATACAATCATGGAAAAGGCCCAGCAGAGGATGTACTTTCTCCGCCAGCTCAGGAAGTTCAACCTGCCTCAGGAAGTTCAACCTGCCTCAGGAACCGCTGATTCAGTTCTACACCACAATAATCCAGTCTGTCGTCTGCACATCCATCACTGTCTGGTTTGGATCGGCCATCAAAAAGGACAGGGACAGACTACAACTACCTACCAACACTGAGATCGCTGGTTCGAATCCTCCAGCCACATCCTCGAATCCCCATGTTACCTCAGGCTTGGTCGGGCATCCCTACAGACACAAGTGGCCGTGTCTGCGGGTGGGAAGCCAGATGTGTGTATGTGTCCTGGTCGCTGCAGTAACGCCTCCTCTGGTCGGTTGGAGCACCTGTTTGGGGGGGGGGGGACTGGGGGGAGTAGCGTGATCCTCACGCACTACGTCCCCGTGGTGAAACTCCTCACTGTCAGGTGAGAAGAAGCGGCTGGTGACCACATGTATCGGAGGGGACATGTGGTAGTCTGCAGCCCTCCCCGGATCGGCAGAGGGGGTGTAGCAGTGACCGGGATGACTCGGAGAATAGGGTAAGTGGCCAAATACCATTGGGGAGAATAGGTTGAAAAATCCCCCCCACCCCCCCCCCAAAAAAAACCTGCATATAGATTGAACATGTTCATAAATGTTGTTGTCTATCTACGGTGTGGTTTGACCCATAGAAGAGAGAAGAAAGACTCAGCACTGGAAGCCCCACTGGACTTTGCCGGTTTGCAGCCGTGCTAAACACCCCGGCTTCAGCTGTCGTGAACAAGCACACCTGTTAACATGGCCGTCGCCACGAAGCGCCAGAATCTGGCAAGGATCTGCGACATTACAGCCCATGGTGGGGGCACAGCTGTTACCCTGCTGACTCGCCATCTTGGGGCTCCCGTCGTTAAGCCCTACGGTGTTTCCTCTTCAGATGCTCGTGCACGGCTGTTCTAACACTGCGACGCGCCGTTTCTGCTTTGCACAAGAACACGGCGGCGGCGGCGGCGGCGGCATCATTCCAGGCCTTCCCAGTCGCCGGACGGCTGTTACATGGTCAGTGTTATGGTTGGATTGGACGACACTCAACCATGACTTCCATCTTCAGTGCAGGATGGATGTGAGGTACCTACACCCAGGCAAACGTCCACAGTGGTTAGCCCGGTGAAGAGTGCTGATGTTGTGGTGGTGTTGTGGGCTGACAATAATGAGATTTATTAACGACTAATTAAAGCTAATTGGAGTCAGGCCTGTAGAACTACCAGTTTAAACACCGCATCTGCTATTTTACAAGTATGGTTCGACCTTGATGATGCCGTTTCCCAGAATAAACACTAAAGACACACTCACAGACACAGACACATACACTTTAAGACACACACACACACGCACACACACACACACATGCCAAATATAGATTCGTGTGTGTCTGTGCGCTGTGTGAGGGAGCGATCCATCATGCTCTCCTCTTGTCTCCCGGCTGCCTGCAGCTATTTGGGCCATGCAGAGAACAATCTAGGACACAGCGGATATCTGACCTGACGCCACAAAACTACAACAGCTTCAGCCCTTCACACGAGCAGAGGTTCGGAAACGGTCTACATATGGGCTTGATACAGTTTCTGAAAAGAAGTTCGTGAAAAACACCATCTATGTGGCGTGACGGGGAATTTGGTTCATTTCCAGCAGGCGAGCCCTCCATCTCTGCAGTACGGCACAGCTCACGGATCTGGTCCACGCTCTTTATGTGTCGGTTATATGTACAGATTATGTGTGCTGAATGTTTTCCTCCCATCTTATACCGGTACTCTGTCAGTTTTACATGGTGAACATAGTATTGTGTCAGCAAGTCGAAGCAGCATCAAAAGCCGAGATCACAATCAAATGAACACAAATAAAATTGTGAAATCGATGATTGCATCTACACATCTGCATCAATGACCAGCTTCTTCTGCGCTCGTCTCAGCCTGTGGACTGTCGTGGAAAACTGCAGATTAAATTAGGTTAAATTACATTAACAGACAAACTGGTACTGGGAACTTGTCTTGATGGGATGTTCAATATTAGGAGCCAAGGACAAGAAGACATTTTCATGTCCAAACTACTTCTGCTCAGCCTCTGAACTCGCTCACATGTTGAAAAAGGACATAAAGGGGTGCAGATGTAGAGGACAGTGATGGTGGTGTCCATGTACAAAGGACATAAAGGGGTGTAGATGTAGAGGACAGTGATGGAGGTGTCCATGTACAAAGGATATAAAGGGGTATAGCTGTAGAGGGCAGTGATGGTGGTGTCCATGTACAAAGGACATAAAGGGGTGTAGATGTAGAGGACAGTGATGGTGGTGTCCATGTACAAAGGACATAAAGGGGTGTAGATGTAGAGGACGGTAATGGTGGTGTCCATGTATAAAGGATCTAAAGGGGTGTAGATGTAGAGGACGGTAATGGTGGTGTCCATGTATAAAGAACATAAAGGGGTGTAGATGTAGAGGGCAGTAATGGTGGTGTCCATGTACAAAGGACATAAAGGGGTGTAGATGTAGAGGACAGTGATGGAGGTGTCCATGTACAAAGGACATAAAGGGGTGTAGCTGTAGAGGGCAGTGATGGTGGTGTCCATGTATAAAGGATCTAAAGGGGTGTAGATGTAGAGGACAGTGATGGTGGTGTCCATGTACAAAGGACATAAAGGGGTGTAGCTGTAGAGGGCAGTGATGGTGGTGTCCATGTATAAAGGATCTAAAGGGGTGTAGAGGTAGAGGGCAGTGATGGTGGTGTCCATGTATAAAGGATCTAAAGGGGTATAGATGTAGAGGACGGTAAAGGTGGTGTCCATGTATAAAGGATATAAAGGGGTGTAGATGTAGAGGACGGTAATGGTGGTGTCCATGTATAAAGGATATAAAGGGGTATAGATGTAGAGGACGGTAAAGGTGGTGTCCGTGTATAAAGGATTAAAAAGGGGTGTAGAAAGGTGGAAAAACATTGCGGGCCCTTCTGAAGCGGCCCACAGAGGGCCGGTGTTGGCTTTTCGTGGCCTGTCGCTAGCACGCCAACAGAAAGCCCACATGAGGCCAAACAGGGAAACGTTGTATTGGGCCCACATAGAAAGACGATAATGGGCCTACCGGGGATTAGTATGGGTTGGCCGTGGCCCAGACTGGCAACAAAGAGCCTGCAGGGGCCCCACACCGACGTGTTTGCTGGGCGAGCCGTCATTTCAGCTGTCATTAGGATGCCCGACAGAGACACGGCGTACCAAACTTGAAAACCAACGAGTGAACGGTTCAGGAGATATCGACGTTGTCTTGCTATAGCGCCACCTACTGGAAAAACCCCAGGAAATTGGGAAGGCGTGTTTGTTAGCTCCTAGTGACACAGCATCCCAAGTTTAAGGACAATCAGACATCACATTCACGAAATAATACTCATTCTGTCGCTCGATACCGACCTCGCCCCAACACTCATTAGGGCTGTTGCCCGCAAATGGTTTGGTCTATTAACTTTCTCCTGGTAACTTTCTTTCCCTTTTTTTGGGAGGGTGCTTTTCCCCCTTTTTCTCCCCAATCGTATCCGGCCAATTACCCCACTCTTCAGAGCCGACCACATGCCTCCTCCGACACATGTGGAGTCGCCAGCCGCTTCTTTGCACCTGACAGTGAGGAGTTTCACCAGGGGGACGTGGCGCGTGGGAGGATCACGCTATTCCCCCCCACAAAGAGGTGCCCCCGACCGACCAGAGGAGGCGCTGGTGCAGCGACCAAGACAAAAACCCACATCCGGCTTCCCACCCGCAGACACAGCCAATTGTGTCTGTAGGGACACCCGACCAAGCCGGAGGCGACACGGGGATTCGAACCGGCGACCCCCTGTGTTGGTAGGCAACGGAATCGACGCTACCCGGATGCCCCACCCTTGATAACTTTTGAGGCAGGCTCTGATTATTCCGATGTCATCCATACTGGGGATGTTTTTTCTTGGATACATTTTTCCACAACTTTGACCAAACTTTGCGTGACATTGTGTTTGCAGCGTCATATCACAACACACCGTATCATGGCGTCTGTACAGTGTTACGCCAGAGCCCAAGGCGATATGAAAAGACTGGATTAAAACCCATTTTAATTATAAAAAAAAAATGACCTATATTTTAATTCCACATGGGCTTACACACACGCCGCTGTAATTTTCTAGTTTAGTCCCAAAAATGTGACGCATGGGGGGAAACGCAAAATCTGAGGCAATGTGGGAAAAGGAAAGCCAAAATGCCCCGCCAAAACCCTG
>JAJHIY020000240.1:0-2500 GCA_022114975.2 Lampris megalopsis
GAGAGGGAGAGGAGAGGAGAGGAGAGGAGAGGTGGGTGGGTGGGGAGAGGAGGGGGAGAGATGTAGAGTTAAAATGAGAGCGAGAGGAAGAGGGAGCCGGGAGACGGAGAGGCGTTTTAGGCGAACGCGGCGCTGTAGCACACGGCGAGTAATTGCTTTTCACTCCGTCTTCCTCACAGCGCTGTCACGCTCTCTCTCTCTCTCTCTCTCTCTCTATACCTCCACCTCTCTCTGCCTCTCTCCCTTTATCTTTGCCTCTCTCTCCCTTTACCACTCTTTACCTCTCTACTGCTGCCTCTCTCTCTCTCTCTCTCTCTCTCTCTTTCTCTCTCTCTCTCTCTCTCTCTCTCTCTCTCTCATGCTGTCCACACCTCTTTTACCTCTACCTCTCTCTCTCTCTCTCTCTCTCTCTCTCTCTCATGCTGTCCACACCTCTTTTACCTCTACCTCTCTCTCTCTCTACCTCTTTTTCTCTTCTATGTAATCTGTAACTCTGCCTCTCTACTTACCTTCCCATCCCCCCACACCTCTGCTCTAATCACATGCTCTCTTCCTCTCTCTCTCTCTCTCCCTCTCCACCCCCCTTCCTTCTCTCTCTTCTCTCTCTCCATTTCTCTTCCTAATGTTTGATGCAGTATTAATGGCCTCCAAGGCTACAAGGCCACCCTGGGTTGCCTCACACATGCACACACACACACACACACACACACGCACACGCACACACACACACACGCACGCTGAGTGTACAGGGTTGGTTTGCTAGCGGTGTGCTTGTGTGTTTGAAATAGGGTTTGCATGCAAGCCCAGAGTTAAATCCATCTGCATACATGCAAACACACAAACACACAAACACACACACACACACACAGCTCAGCTCGTCCGTCACAAATTATGAATTAATGAGAGAACAATATTTTAACAACTGCATGCTGGGAAATAAAACACCAACCAACTTCTGTCAACATATGCATCATTTTCTAAACATCTCGCTTAGCTGGGGGAGTAGTCAGAGACGCCGGTTGGTCAATCGACCACCATTCTATTCTATTCTATTCTATTCTATTCTATTCTATTCTATTCTATTCTATTCCATTCTATTCTATTCTATTCTATTCCATTCCATTCCATTCCATTCTATTCTATTCCATTCTATTCATTTTGAGCATCCCAGTAATACAAATGGGGAAGACCTAGCTGTGACTATAGGGTAGCTAAGAGTCTAAGGAAAGACCAGGGTGCGGGTCGATGTGTACAGAGGATGCAGGGCAGACAGAAGCCTCACGGTAACGGCTAACACGATGCTATGCTAACAAGCCAGCGAGCGGTCGCCGGATTCCTTCGAACGCTTTCTTCTACTTGTCCTAACCAGCTCCATATGCCAGCCAAGACTGCAAGGGACGTCTCGCTCGCTTGCTTTGATTCCGGTTTTTGCGACGTCCCGCAGACTCGTTTCACCTTGGGCCCACGACGGTTCCTCGGTCTCCAGGATTGATGGAGAAAGTTACTCACGGGAATGAGAGGTGGCGAGTTTTGTGCGACTTACACAAAATGTACATGTTCTTTAATAACGGTGAGATCTAGGACACTCACTGGTTTCATCAGGAAAAGATCTGGGAAATAAAGTGACTGTTCCCGTTTGGTGAATTTCCTCGGATCCAATCAGGATAGTTCCTCAAGAGATATCAGCAGACACTCGCTCGCCAGCAGTATGTTCTACAGTCTGTCTCTCTCTCTCTGTCTCTCTCCCTCCTCATTCCCTTCTTCCTCCCTTCATCTACTCCCCTCTCTCTCTCTTACTCGGACTATCTCTGACGGACGTTGTTCTCTCCATTCTCCCTGCAGGCCCAGGAACTGGCTCCTCCTGTCAGACGTTCTTGGTCGTCTGCGGATGTCGTCCCGGGCTTTCCGCCGCCACTTCCCTCACCTGGAGGTGTCCTCCATCGCGGAGGAGGAGTTCTACCGGCAAGCCTCCCTTTCACAGCTCCTCACAGGTCCTGATGAGCAGGAACTGGCCCAGGAGCTCGCCTCCTTCCAGCCAGATGGGAAGGAACCCCTGGAGCTGGTGGAGGCCAGTCCGGAGCTAGCCGCCCTCCTGGGTTCCTCGCTGGAGTGTCTGGACGGGGGCTGGGAGCCGCCAACGAGCCCCCCCGCGGAGCTGACGCCGGCGTTACCACCGGCAACACCATCGCCACAACAGGGGGTGGTTGAGGACGACAGGAGGGGCAGTACAGCTTGGGTGGATCGTAAGTTTGACAACAGGATGTCCGAGCTGCCCCGACATAACGGGATAAAGGATTCTGGGGATAGCAGTCCTGCAGCTAAAACTGAAAACAAAACGAACTCCAATCTATGGGAAGGAGGGAATAACACAGCGGTCAGCATTCCAACCAAGATGGCTGCCGCTTTGGACAGCAGCGAGACAGAACGGCCAGGGTCAAAGGGCGTAGGCAGCGTCCACACACCAGCCCGGGGAGGGCCAGGCCTCTGGGACGACCCGCGC
>JAJHIY020000240.1:7500-15000 GCA_022114975.2 Lampris megalopsis
ACAGACAGACAGATAGAGAGAGGGGGGGGGGAGTCTGTGTTTTAATCCTGCTCTCGTTTTTTAACACACTGTTCTGCTCATTCACTCCAAGGACAGCCACTTAGCGGCCTCCCATCCCAACCTTGGAACAACGGCCGTATCAATCAACCATTACCGTAATCCCCACGACCCCGTGACCTCTCGCTCCACGCCAAAACCGGGTAATGAATTCTTCCCCAGCGCTGCATTCATTAACGCCCCCCTCCCCTCCTCCTCCTCCTCCTCCTCTTCTCAGATTGACATTTCGTCGTTCAGCCGACTTCCTCATCCTCTGCTCCAGCGACACCGGCAGCAGGATAACCTTCAGCTCCCGCGTCACCAACATGACAAACAGCCAATAATGGCAGAGGTCAA
The DNA here is from genome assembly GCA_022114975.2 of Lampris megalopsis. Taxonomy (NCBI): domain Eukaryota; kingdom Metazoa; phylum Chordata; class Actinopteri; order Lampriformes; family Lampridae; genus Lampris; species Lampris megalopsis. Next base: position 7,894 of record JAJHIY020000240.1, read on the forward strand.
AGGTCAGAGCCACCGCACCCTGACAACAACACGGAGCGAATGAGGTTCATTCCAGCAAAAAAAAAAAAACGAAACCCCCCCTCCCCCCCCAAAGTTTCCACAGGCGAAACGACCGCTGGTGTGCAAATGAAATCGTGTTATATGTGGTCATCCTGGCCGCGTGCGCTCACGTGCGCTGGCAGAGAACGCGTCATGAATTTAAATCAGCCAGAGGGATCCAGCACGAGCCAACACCTCCGCTGCGAAATGCTCTGAAAAAGACACAGAAGAAGAGAACAATTCGATTAGGACCAGAGAAAATCCAGCGTGGCGATGTGTAAAATGTGGATAAACAGAACTGGGAAAAGTGTAAAATGTGGATAAACACAGAACTGGGAAATGTGTAAAATGTGGATAAACACAGAACTGGGAAAAGTGTAAAATGTGGATAAACACAGAAGTGGGAAATGTGTAAAATGTGGACAAACACAGAACTGGGAAAAGTGTAAAATGTGGATAAACACAGATCTGGGAAATGTGTAAAATGTGGATAAACACAGAAGTGGGAAATGTGTAAAATGTGCATAAACACAGAACTGGGAAATGTGTAAAATGTGGATAAACACAGAACTGGGAAATGTGTAAAATGTGGACAAACATAGAGCTGGCAAAATGTGTAAAATGTAGATAAACACAGAACTGAGAAATGTGTAAAATGTGGATAAACACAGAACTGAGAAATGTGTAAAATGTGGATAAACACAGAACTGAGAAATGTGTAAAATGTGGATAAATACAGAACTGGGAAATGTGTAAAATGTGGATAAACACAGAACTGGGAAATGTGTAAAATGTGAATAAACACAGAACTGAGAAATGTGTAAAATGTGGATAAACACAGAACTGTGAAATGTGTAAAATGTGGATAAACACAGAACTGGGAAATGTGTAAAATGTGGATAAACACAGAAGTGGGAAATGTGTAAAATGTGGACAAACACAGAACTGGGAAAAGTGTAAAATGTGGATAAACACAGAACTGGGAAATGTGTAAAATGTGGATAAACACAGAACTGGGAAAAGTGTAAAATGTGGATAAACACAAAAGTGGGAAATGTGTAAAATGTGGACAAACACAGAACTGTAAAATGTGTAAAATGTGGATAAACACAGATCTGGGAAATGTGTAAAATGTGGATAAACACAGAAGTGGGAAATGTGTAAAATGTGCATAAACACAGAACTGGGAAATGTGTAAAATGTGGATAAACACAGAACTGGGAAATGTGTAAAATGTGGACAAACACAGAACTGGCAAAATGTGTAAAATGTAGATAAACACAGAACTGAGAAATGTGTAAAATGTGGATAAACACAGAACTGAGAAATGTGTAAAATGTGGATAAACACAGAACTGAGAAATGTGTAAAATGTGGATAAATACAGAACTGGGAAATGTGTAAAATGTGGATAAACACAGAACTGGGAAATGTGTAAAATGTGAATAAACACAGAACTGAGAAATGTGTAAAATGTGGATAAACACAGAACTGTGAAATGTGTAAAATGTGGATAAACACAGAACTGGGAAATGTGTAAAATGTGGATAAACACAGATCTGGGAAAAGTGTAAAATGTGGATAAACACAGAACTGGGAAATGTGTAAAATGCGGATAAACACAGATCTGGGAAATGTGTAAAATGTGGATAAACACAGAACTGGGAAATGTGTAAAATGTGGATAAACACAGAACTGGGAAAAGTGTAAAATGTGGATAAACACAGAAGTGGGAAATGTGTAAAATGTGGACAAACACAGAACTGGGAAAAGTGTAAAATGTGGATAAACACAGATCTGGGAAATGTGTAAAATGTGGATAAACACAGAAGTGGGAAATGTGTAAAATGTGGATAAACACAGAACTGGGAAATGTGTAAAATGTGGATAAACACAGAACTGGGAAATGTGTAAAATGTGGATAAACACAGAACTGAGAAATGTGTAAAATGTGGATAAACACAGATCTGGGAAATGTGTAAAATGTGGATAAACAGAAGTGGGAAATGTGTAAAATGTGGATAAACACAGATCTGGGAAAATGTGGATAAACACAGATCTGGGAAAAGTGTAAAATGTGGATAAACACAGATCTGGGGAAATGTGTAAAATCTCTAAACTCAAACCAGCAAATCAGAAAGAAATCCTGTGGATCAGCCCGCCTCGGACTGATCTTCTGCTGGTGCTGCTTGCTCAGTTCGCTTTTACACGCTGCCCGGGTTCATACTAGTACTATGCAGTATATAGTACTGCAGTATTTAAGTGCTATGCAGTATTTAAGTACGATGCAGTATATAGTACTGCAGTATTTAAGTACTATGCAGTACATAGTACTGCAGTATTTAAGTACTATGCAGTATATAGTACTGCAGTATTTGAGTGCTCTGCATTATATAGTACTGCAGTATTTAAATGCTGTGCATTATATAGTACTGCAATATTTGAGTGCTGTGCAGTATATAGTACTGCAGTATTTGAGTGCTGTGCAGTATATAGTACTGCAATATTTGAGTGCTGTGCAGTATATAGTACTGCAGTATTTAAGTGCTATGCAGTATACAGTACTGCAGTATTTGAGTAGTTGTGGTGTCGGGGTGTAGGTGATGTGCCACAGTATAATGTGCACATGAGGGTGCAGGGTGGGCAGAGGGACTACTTGTTTCTGTGCCTGGACACATCTGGGTGCGTGGGAGTAAACACGTGTGTGTGTGTGTGTGTGTGTGTGAGTGTGTGTGTGCGTGCGTGCTCGCGCGCTGCGCCTTTGTCCGCGGACGTGCGCGCGCCGTTGAGGCGTGTGAGTGGATCCATATTTGCATATTGTTCAAAGCCTGCAGCCTTCGGCGGGTGCAGCGGTGTGCACGTACGTTTGCGCGTGCGCAGAGCGCGCAAAGTACGCAGTTTACATGCGAGGTTAGTGTGTGTGTGTGTGTGTGTGTGTGTGTGTGTGTGTGTGTGTGTGTGTGTGTGTGTGGGCGCGTGTGTGTCGCGTGCACAGGCTCCCTCCTCCTGACACGGTGAATGTTAAATAGCATCCAATTAAGGGGCGCGCTCGCCGATACGCGGGAATAATTCATTTCTGCCTGACGGGAAATTTGATTACCTTGATGCGGCGCCTCGCTCCGTCTGGCTGCCCGGGAGAGGCGGAAGGGGGGGGGAGCACACACGAGGGGAGGCGTGAGGAACTCTCCGAGACGAGGATTATTCGGGGATCTGTCGTTTACACGTTTTAGCGGCGGATTTATGGCTCGGCGCTTACGCCGCTCACGGCTGAGCCCCCCACCCCACCCCACCCGCGGCCGGCAGGGGCAGTCTGAGCCGATGATGAACACGTGTAGTCTGGAGACCACTGTCGCGTCGCCAAGCTGAATCCTCAGAGAGAGTGACTCACACGCACACGCACACGCACACGCACACAAACGCCAGCCCAGGTTCACAACGGACAAAATGTTGGTGCGCAACTTATTCGCCGTTTCCAAACTACTGTGACCATCACGAAGGACGAGACTCGCTAGCCCTTGGCTAACGGGTCAGACCCGTTAGTCCACTGGTTAACGTTGTCGTCCGTGATGCGAGCGACCCGGGTTCGCGTCCCGGCTACAGCGGTTCCCGGCTTGCCCCACCCACCCCCGCCAAAATTCGCTACAACACGTTGATCGTCATCTTATCGATGAACGAGGACGTAATTGAGGACGTCTACAGGGATCAATTTGTAATTTACGCTCAAAATTAATACGATTTACGGCCGGTCTCTCGGATCCTCACCTTGATCATAACCACACCGATCCCGTCCCTAAAATTAACCACCTCCAATCTAACACCGTTAAAGTGGATGATCTGAGCAGATGTGCTCAGTGACGTCCTCACTCGCCGATATTCTTAATTGCAGCTATGCACGGGACAACAGCTGATTAGCTAGGACGCTGGCACGAGGCTAGACATAAAGCATTGTAGCGAATTCGGGGGACAACGCAACCACATGAAGTGCCGCGGCCGGGACGCGAACCCGTACCGCCCGCACCGCAGGAGGCATCGCTAACCGCTAGACTAAAGGGTCAGACCCGCGAGCCAGCGGCCAGCGTGTCTTCTTATCCGTGCACATACAGTATTTACATGCAAGTATTTGGGGGGGGGGTGCAACGCGTGCGCGTACGTTTTGTCTGTGAGACTCAGCGGTAACCTCTGACCCCGTCGCTGCAGCAGCTGCCGCCACACATTGTCACACCTTTGGCCAGAGAGGTGGGAGCTGGGGTGTGAAGCGAGCCGATGGAGGGGCTGGAAATAGGAGCTGCATGTATATGCGGCTCGGCAGGGGGCGCGTCGTCGTCGTACATGTGTGATTGAGATTCGGCGACGGTGATGTGAAATGCAGCGCTTGGGGCCACCGATGGACACGTGTTTGCCAAGGTGGGAGGGCGTAGTCCTTCATAAACTGCTATGGTGACACGCGTGTACAAAGACACGGAGAGGACGTCTTTCTATGTGTCACGAATGATTGATGTTTCACAGAAATCTTCACTTGAATCTCATGTTTTTTAAAATGTTCTCCCCAGTTGTATCCGGCCAATTACCCCACTCTCCCGGGGAGGGCTGCAGACTACCGCACGTCTCCTCCGACACACGCGGAGTCGCCAGCCGCTTCTTTTCACCTGACAGTGAGCAGTTTCACCAGGGGGACGTAGCGCGTGGGAGGATCACGCTATTCCCCCCCAGTTCCCCCTCCCCCCTGAACAGGCAACACAGTCTCCTGCGTTGCTCACGCCAGTTGTAATTTTTCAGACTACAGTGGTGGCTGTGAAAGTGGCGAGCCTGAGCTCCTCCTAGCTGGGGGTTCCGTTATTAGATTTGCAGAAATCCCAAATGGAACCGCCTACTGCCTCTCTGGTGCCAAAATTGGCGCCGTGGCCCAGTGGTTAGCGCTGTCGCCTCACAGCAAGAAGGTGCTGGGTTCGAACCCCGGGATCATCCAACCTTGGGGGGTCATCCCAGGTCGTCCTCTGTGTGCAGTTTGCATGTTCTCCCCGTGTCTGCGGTGGGGTTTCTCCGGGTGCTCCGGTTTCCCCCACCATCAAAAAGACGTGCACGTTAGGGTTAATACTCCTGTCTGGGCCCCTGACCGAGGCAGGGCAAGAAGAACTGGAGTTGGTCCCCGGGTGCTGCACGGCGGCTGCCCACTGCTCCTCGCTACACAGCTAGGATGGGTTAAATGCAGAGCATGGATTTCCCCATGAGCATCAATAAGGTATATCAAAATTAAAATATGTATATATGTATATCTTAGACATTGTGGAACTCCTCCCTGTTCTCACTGATCGCCACCCGACTGCCCTTATTGCGAATGTTGGAACAAATGACAGACACTAAGCTCCAGCAATCAGTTAAACTTCAAGATGACCTTGAAACACTGGCTGAGACAATTGGAAGTCTTGGAAAACACTCTTTGGACAAGGGAAGATCTGTATAAAGGGGATAATCTTCATCTCAACCGTAAGGGAGCAAGCCCATTAGTCACAAACATCTCTTCCAGTTTGCGGACCCTGTGACCAGTTGGGAGGATATAATACAACAGCTATATACTCCTTTCTCCTGATTTGCATTTCAATCCCATATCCAACCCTTCCCAGGTCCCAGTTTTCACCATACCAGTTGTCATTAGCAACGGGCCCTCTGTTAGCATATCCTCTGTCACCAACGTATGTCGCAGAGGCTGCTCTAATCGTAACACCAGCAACATCGTCCGCTTAAAAAATGTTGTCTCACCACTGCCTTCAAATTGTGACCCTGTCCAAGGTCCCATGTCCACTAACGACGTTGCGTTCTGCCTTCTCAATGTGAGGCCTCTTGTAAATAAGTCTTATTTGTCAAGATGTTATTATGTCAAGCAACTCTGACTTCTTTCTGATCCCTGAGTCATGGCTGAGTCCTGGTGATAGTGTCCCTTCAGTTGAAACCTGTCCCCCAGATTTCTTTGTCTTTCGTCAGCCCGCGGGGGTGGCCTAGCGGTCATTCCTCGACACATTTTTAATTGTTCCTCAATTTATCTTGGTGGTTTTGCTTCCTTTGAAATTCTTAGCTTTATTTTAAACGGTAAGGCCCTTTTATTGTGTGTTTTGATTTACAAACCTCCAAACCCAAACGCTGGTTTATTCAAGAATTTTGTTATTTACTATCAGTTGTTACACCTCAATATGAAAGAGTTCTCTTTTTTTGTGGTGATTTTAACATCCATGTTTGCTGTCCCACTCCTTCTTTTACCCCTGGTTTTATTCATCTTTTTGAATCGTCTAATCTCTTCAGTCTGTCAAAGTTCCTAGTCACAATAAGGGTCATACCCTTGACCTTGTGCTGTCTCATGGTTTATCTCGGGGTAATTTACACTTGCTAACCATCCCTTTCTCTGACCATACAGGATTGATTTTTCAGACCCAGCTCCCTCCTCCTGTACCCAAGCACTACATCTCTATCTGTTCTCACTCTCCCAATTCACACTCAGCTCAGCGTCTCTGCCAGGGCTTCTTAGCTGCTTCCCGTAGTGCTTCTAAGCAACCTCATTACGCCTCTGATGAGCCAGTTTCCGATTTTAACGAATCCTGCTTAAATAGTCTTGGCTCTATTGCACCTTTTAAAGAGAAGAACGTGAAGAAGAGCTCCCTGCCTTGGATTAATGACCATACCAGGGACATTAAAATGCAATGCAGGAAATCGGAAAGCAGGTGGAAAAAGGATGAGCTTGTGGTTTAACTAGACACTCGAAAAGGGTTGATGGCCACATATCAGAGCGCTGTGAAAGATACCAGGAATTCCTATTTTTCCAACCTAATTTCTAGCCTGAGTTACAATCCCAGGATCCTATTTCAGACCATTGATTCAGTGATCAATCCTCCTTCCAGTCAGCTAATAGAAGCCTCCAGTGAAAAATGGGACGAGTTCCTCGATCATTTTATAAACAAAACCGAGAGGATTACACAGCAGATTTCCCCTGAGTCCACAGACCTTTGCCTCTCTTCTGATCCCTCTGCCTTGCTAACCCATTTTGAGTACATCTTCTTTATCAACCTTAGAAGATGTAATA
>JAJHIY020000240.1:20000-22500 GCA_022114975.2 Lampris megalopsis
CATCTTCCATTACTTCCTGTTATCATCTTCCATCACTTCCTGTTATAATTTTCCATTACCTTCTGTTATCATCTTCCATTACCTTCTGTTATCATCTTCCATTACTTCCTGTTGTCATCTTCCATTACTTCCTGTTATCATCTTCCATTACTTCCTGTTATCATCTTCCATTACTTCCTGTTATCATCGGTTATCTTTGTAATTTTTTGCTCTTTAGTGTTTTTGCACATCACCGTGACAGAAGCGTTCCCCCCCTTTTTTGTAAAGCAATTTGGTTTATTAACAGGATACATTTTCAAAAAATAACATTTCAAAATAACAGCAACTGATTTGCCGTTTCATCCACAAACTACAACGGCGATGCGAATTAAAACTCGGGTCTTATTGCGGGTCTGGCATGGCGTTTGGGGCGCCACATCAGCCGGGCTTCCTTAGACCCGGGCCTGGGCAGACGGCTTCAAGGCAGCAGCTTGGCCCAAAGGGAAAACAATCCCGAGTTCCTAGACCAGGAGCAGAGACGTGAGGGTTTCACGTGGTCTGGTCAGTCCTTCGACAGCAGTCTAGGAAGGTGGTCCTCCCTCCTCTTTAGCGCCTCCTGAAAATCTTCGGCTCCGGCCAGTTTCTCCAGATACGGGATGAGCCCCTGGAGCTCTTTGTCCTCCCGTTCACCACACCAGCTCTTGACGGGGACCGTGTTCATCGGGTGGTACGGGTAAGTGTGGGGTGCGTGGTCCAGGACCACGGTCTTGGCGAGGTCTCTGTTGAGCACGTCCAGGTCTTTGATGTAGTGGCCGCGAATGCAGGGGCAGTGCTCCTGATAAAAGCGATGCTTAAACAGCTTCTTCTCTGGGTCCAGGATGTCCAGTATCTTCTCTGCATAGTCCTTCTTCGCAGACGTGTAAACAAACAGCTCGTAGAGCTTAACCACCGCCTGCAGGAACTCCTGAACATGCGGCCTGACGAGCATGCACACCTTGAACCGGTGGCCCTGGAAGGCGACGTCAAAGGTGTACTCTGCATCCTCCAGCTCATCCAGAGAACTGAACATGAGCGTTTCGTCCAGGTCCAGCACCAGCGTGGGCTCTGGGGTGCTCCTGGTTTTGGGCGGGACGTCCCTGAGACTGGGTTTGGGTTTGGGACACTGGGACCGGGGCGGAACGTTCTTGATAAAAGCGAAGGGGCTGAAGATGTCGTCGCCCTCGTCAGCCAGGTGGTCAACGGCGCTGCAATCAAACACACTCTGCAGGGGGATCAACGTGTCCTCTCTGGAGCCGGGACTCCTCGCGCTGTCTCTGCCGGGCGCGAGCGAGCGCCCGATGGGGGAGCAGATGCTTCTGGCCGCGGAGCTGCAAGGGGAGGCCGGGTCGGGTTCTGCCGGTGTAGGGCGGTGGCATACGGCGGGCGCGACTGGGGTCGTGGAGGCGGAGTCGGCGTCTCCATTCCCAACGCCTCTCTTTCGTGCCCGGCGTAGTGCCAGGGGTCGCCTCGTTGCCATGGGGATATCGGACAGGGTGGAGTCCGTCTCCAAGCTCACCTCGTCCCGAGTGTGAAGCGGGTCGGCAGCCCGCTCGAGCCGCTCCGTGCTCGGTACCTCCGGCCGCCGGCTGACCCCCCGGATGGACCAGCACTCGCTTACGGTCTTCCCAGACCTGAGTTTCATTTCGCGCTTCCGAACGACAAATCCGTTAACATATAGTCTTCCCCCCTCCCCCTCTCCCCCCTTTCACAACCTCGATTGGTTGACGACAGGACACGTCCTGCCTTCGCGTTAGCTGATTGGCTAGCTTGGGGTCAGCCGGCTGTGTCGTGTGTGTGTCGAGGGCTACAGACAACATCCGGTTCAGTACGCGCGGGGACGTCTCGCGTGGGGGTTGAAAAATAGCCAAAACGGACCCGGATGAACGGCAGAGCCGCACCAGCGAACCGTACCACAAAAAAAAAAAACCCGGAAGTGTCGGTTGCGGTGTGAGTCCTCTGATTCGGACCTTGGCCCCCGCTAACGAGCTCGTGGGGTGGACGCGCTTACGGGTTCTGCCGGGGGGAAAGGCGGAGTGAAGCCCCCGTGGGTTTGTGGTACACGTGTTCGACCCCTCCCCCCGCCCCCCCCGTGTCCGGCTCTGTGTGTGTGTGTGTGTGTGTGTGTGTGTGTGGAGGTATGAGTATGTGTATGTGGTGCGAACTATTGCGCCGGGCTGCGTTTCCGGTTCGATGGGCGGCTGTAGCGCGAGCCTGTGACGCCGGCAGGGGTTCCGCTCCCTCTGCACCGCGCCTTCGTTTCCTCCGCCCGCTCCGCCACTTTTCACTAGATATCAGGTTCTCCTGACAGCTCCTCTGCTCGTTCTTACCTCCCCCTCTCTCCTCCTCCTCCTCCTCCTCCTCCCTGCTTGTGTGTGTGTGTCTGTGTGTGTGTGTGTGTGTTTCTTTACGAGCTGTTAGCCCTGGGAAATGCGCTCTGCGGTTGCTCCCTCCGGTTCTCGTGGAAAACGAGGCTTGGCACGCA
>JAJHIY020000240.1:27500-28681 GCA_022114975.2 Lampris megalopsis
GCAAAGAGAAGGTTGTTCGATAGAATGTTCGATGTTTTCATTTAAGTACATTCAATGCAAATGGCCGTGAGGGCGCATTATGAATATGCACACTCCCAGCCGGTCGTTTAACAGGTGCGTTGTGCGACTGCGCCGTCGACACGTGACACAACAGACACGGCGTGAAGCGAGAGAGAGAGAGAGAGAGAGAGAGAGAGAGAGAGAGAGAGAGAGAGAGAGAGAGAGAGAGAGAGAGAGTGCGGTTGGTGTGGAACTTGTTGATAAAAGTACAGCTCAGCTCAGCAGTACAGCAGCTTTATGGTTTTTCTCATGGCGGCAGTTACGTGTGGCCGCCGTGGGCTGTGTGTCACAGATTGTGGTCACTCATTCACTCACTCCCTCACTCAATCACACCACTCACTCATTCACTCACTCCCTCACTCAATCACACCACTCACTCCCTCACTCAATCACACCACTCACTCATTCACTCACTCCCTCACTCAATCACACCACTCACTCATTCACTCACTCCCTCACTCAATCACACCACTCACTCCCTCACTCAATCACACCACTCACTCATTCACTCACTCAATCACACCACTCACTCACTCACTCACTCACTCACTCAATCACACCACTCACTCCCTCACTCAATCACACCACTCACTCCCTCACTCAATCACACCACTCACTCCCTCACTCAATCACACCACTCACTCACTCACTCAATCACTCACTCACTCACTCACTCACTCACTCACTCACTCAAGCACTCACTCAAGAACTCACTCACTCACTCAAGCACTCACGCACTCACTCACTCACTCACTCAAGCACTTACTCACTCACTCACTCAAGCACTCAAGCACTCACTCACTCACTCAAGCACTCACTCACTCACTCACTCGCTCACATAAACCACTCACTCACTCAACCACTCACTCAATCACACCACTCACTCACTCACTCACTCACTCACTCACTCACTCACTCACTCACTCACTCACTCACATAAACCACTCACTCACTCAACCACTCACTCAATCACACCACTCACTCACTCACTCACTCAACCATTCACTCACTCAAACCACTCACTCACTCATTCAACCACTCACTCACTCAACTACTCACTCACTCACTCACTCACTCACTCCCTCACTCAATCACACCACTCACAACATCGTCGTGTCGTG
>JAJHIY020000241.1:0-10000 GCA_022114975.2 Lampris megalopsis
CACGACACGACGATGTTCATCAAGTTTAGACTATTTCTCTGCACTGGAGGGCGCTAGGGAGTTTCCAGGACAGAGCAACGAACTACGCAAAGGAAATGACGTCATAAATACTGACACGACGCGCACGATCACGCGCAAATTGCGAATGGCCATTTTGACCGCTCATGGTCGTTTTAGGTAGATTTTATCATAACCTTTTTTTGTGCAACTGCTCTAAAACTCATTTTAAATGCAAATATGTGCAATTTTACGAGAACTCGGCGAGCGGCAGGTCTCACAAAGTTATTAAACTCTGAAAATCCAAAACGGTCAGAATGACCGCCTTGGTCGTTCGTGGCATGAGCGGTGACAGGATGGCATGAGCGTTGCGGGTGAGGAGCCACGTGCGCTGCTCTACTGCCTTCCCAGCGCTCCTCGGCGTTGCACACGTGGTTCCAAACAAGGCACGAGCCACACGTTTGAAAATAGCATTCGCTTCTACTTTTGTTTTTGTTTTCCCTGACAAATGACTTTGCAGTCAAGTGCAAACCCGGAGTTATCTAAACACGCGCGCGCGCGCGCGCACAACAGAGCTGGGTGACTTTCTGCAGGATTTAGCAAATCATTAGTTTTCACCGCTGATTGGACGAACCGCGAAAAACACACAGTGAGCGAACGTGGCACGGTTCTACATCACTGCTGCCACCGAGGCTCTCGACTGTCTCCGCTGTTTGCTCATCCTCCCAATTAACCTTTACTGGGGAAGTTTGCGTTGGATCAGCGCCGAACAGGATGAACATCCTCACCTACTCTGTATAAACGCGGCGCTTGGGCGCGGCCTCTGTCCTTTCCCAGCGTGTTGCCTTCCGGTGCCTGAAGATCTTTCGACAAATAACGCATGAAATGCGGACGTTCCTATTTCACACGTGTTAAAGCCCCATGTGAGGGCAGCGTCCGGGCGTAGTAGTCTGTCCCGCTGCCTACCAACACGGGGTTCGCCGGTTCGAATCGCCGTGTTACCTCCGGCTTGCTCGGCGTCTTGGCCGCGTCTACGGGTGGGGAAGCCGGACGTGGGTATGTGTCCAGGTCGCTGCACTAGCGCCTCCTCTGGTCGGTCGGGGCGCCTGTTCGGTGGGGAGAGGGGAGTGGGGGGGTAGCCTAATCCTCCCACGCGCTACGTCCCCCTGGCGAAACTCCTCACTGTCAGGTGAAAAGAAGCGGCTGGCGACTCCACGTGTATGGGAGGAGGCGCAGCCGGATCGGCAGAGGGGGTGGGGCAGCCACCGGGACGGCTCGGAAGGGTGGGGTTATTGGCCGGGTACAGTTGCAGAGAAGAAAGCAGCCCCCTGAAGTAATACTTGGGGTAGTGTTGGTCGAGGATCAATGACCACACTAGGTTATAGAACTCAGGTTTAATCGTGGCTCAGAAGGCAGACGTAATAACCATACATGGTAGTGGTGTAACCATAATAACAGTCCGGGTAGTACATAACACCTAGTGTAGTTCCAGTGGATATACATGGCGTTATATCACTACATCCCCCCCCAAAAAAAGGGTCTTAGAAGCCACGTGTCTACATGGAGCAGTGTTTTGGAAGATTTGGTTGGTTTAAAGTCAGTAACGGAAATAAAACAACAACGACTGACAGGATGTGCGTCACTTAAACCTACAACTGAAAGCACGCGGGCTTGATTCTTGCCGAGTCCTATGACAACACCCTTATTCTGCTCCAAGCACACGGGTCTTTTCCAGAGGTTTGCTCCGCTGTTGGCGGAAGTACAAAAATAAAGTAGAGCACCTGGAGCGGGGTGATATTTGCATGCGCGCGACACGCATGCGCGTCGCGGATGTAACACGGCGTACTGTGCGGAGGAGCGGGCCGTCTCAGCAGGCGTCAGCCCGTGGAGGTCACACTCCAGCACGCTCCGCAGAAAGAGATTAGGTGTGTGCGTCTGTGCGTGTGCGTGTGCGTGTGCGTCCATAAACGTGCGCATCTGTGTTTAGGAAATAGCAGAGATTAGGCATTGTGATATGAGACTGGGTGAACGTAGCGGGGCTGTGTTTGCATACGGGAGGGGGGGAGGGGGGGGGCACGGCCTCGTGGTTTAGACTCTAATCCCTCGCGCTGAGTCCTCCCCGGCTGATTTGGCACTTTTGCAGAGTATTAGACCACCAGGCGAGGAAGCTTTGTTTACCGAAACAGGCAAGTCATCATGTTTAATAATATCCCCTACCCGGCCTCCATTTTAGTTTCCTCTTGACATTTCTTACGGCTCAGGTTCTTACTGCGGTGAACCCTGGCTGGCGCGGGAAAGTAACTGTGGGCTTTTCTTCAACCCCGGTGAGGTTGTTCTCACCGGTACACGTCTACGGTCTGGCTCACAAGGACCACCTGGCCAAGCAGCACCAACACGTCCACAGCTGATGCGGAAAACACGCAACGCAGAACATGATGTACATGCAAAGTTCACTTTATTTGGGGGAGGGGGGTTCCCCCTTTTTCTCCCCAATTGTATCCGGCCAATTACCCCCACTCTTCCGTAGCACGTAGCGCCTGGGAGGATCACGCTATTCCCCCAAGTTTCCCCCCCCCCCTCCCGAACAGGCACCACAACCAACCAGAGGAGGTGCAGCGACCAGGACACATACCCACATCCGGCTTCCCACCCGCAGACACGGCCAATTGTGTCTGTAGGCACGCCCGACCAAGCCGGAGGTAACGTGGGGATTCGAACCGGCGATCCCCGTGTTTGCAGGCGACGGTAAATAGACCGCTACACTACCTGGACGCCCTCACATGGAGCTTTAACATGTCTGAAATATGGATGTGCAACGGAGTCATTTATATCGTCGTAATATGTGGAGTTTCGCCAGGGGGAAGTAGCACGTGGGAGGATCACGTTATTCCCCTCCCCCTCCCCCGAACAGGTGCCCCAACCGACCAGAGGAGGCGCTAGTGCAGCGACCAGGACACACACCCACATCCGGCTTCCCACCAGCAGGCACGCCCCAATCGTGTCTGTAGGGACGCCCGACCAAGCCGGAGGTAACGCGGGGATTCGAACCGGCGATCCCCGTGTTTGTAGGCAACGGAATAGACCGCTATGCTACCCGGACGCCCTCTCATGGAGCTTTTATATATAATGTAACGTGCATGGATAGGAAGACACGCTGGCCGCTGGCTGGCGGGTCTGACCCTTTAGTCTAGCGGTTAGCGATGTCTCCTGCGGTGCGGGCGGTACGGGTTCGCGTCCCGGCCGCGGCAGTTCCTGTGGTTGCGTTGTCCCCCGAATTCGCTACAGATAAACATATTTTATGAGGCATGAGGCTTAATTCTTACGAGCAGTAAATGTATAACACATAAGTAGTAGTTTTGAGGGAAATTACCCAAAGCAATAAACACTAGATTAAAATCAATAGGGGGGAAATTTCCCCAACAGTTGTTTTGATTAATGGTCTCTCCCGGGGGTGATACATTAAAGTGGCAAACTTTTCCATGCACATTATTAACCCGCTGTTCTCCAACTCATTTGAAACTCCGCAGGCTCTCTTCCCATTAGGCAGATAATGCGGTGCAGGTTGGTCAGCGCTCCCCGTGCTAATTGTGCGTTGGTTCAAAAAGCCATTTTCTGTTAGACTGCACAAATCCATTACGGCCTCCTCCTTAACCCGCTAATAAGGCGGCGAGTTAATGCGGCAGCCATAACGCGAGGCCCGACGCTCCTTAAAGATATGATTGATTATCTTATTCCCGCGTATTCAACCACTTTGGCTGTGTTTATCGATACTATTACTGGCCCCGCATTACACGCCGCTCCAATAACGAACGCCAGCATTTGCAAAGACTTCTGGGGGTGCACGGTTTGGGATTTTTCATATTTTAACGAATTGGACTGTGCTTCATTCCTACCCTGCGACGCTGTAAAACTTGCAGTTATTTCAGCAACGACGTCTCTGCATTAGGGGCCAGTGGGGATTTGCCCCACCAGGTGTCACTACTGTACGATATGATATATAAGTCAGTGTAACAAGTAATATTCCATCCATCCATCATCTGAACCACTTTTCGTGATATTGTGCAAACTTCAGAATTGCATCTCTGCTCTTCGCAGATGATGTGGTTTTGTTGGCGTCGTCAGAACGCGACTTCCGGCGCGCACTGGGGCGGTTTGCAGCTAAGTGTGAAATGGCCGGCATCCCGGCCAAGTCATGGTTCTCCACCGGACAATGGTGGATTGCTCCCTCCGGGTTGGGGATGAGTTGCTGCCTCAAGTGAAGGGGTTCAAGTATCTCGAGGTCTTGTTCGCGAGTGAGGGGAAGATGGAGCGGGAGATTGACAGGCGGATGGGTGCAGCATCAGCAGTAATGCGGACGTTGTACTGGACCGTTGTGGTGAAGAAGGAGGTGAACCGGAAGGCAAAGCTCTCAATGTACCAGTCAGTCTTCGTTCCAACCCTCACGTATGGTCATGAGCTTTGGGTAGTGACCGAAAGGGGGAGATCGCGGATACAAGCGGCTGAATTGAGTCTCCTCCGTAGGGTGTCTGGGCTCAGCCTCAGAGATAGGGTGAGGAGCTCGGACATCCGGAGGGAGCTTGGAGTAGAGCCGCTGCTCCTTCGCGTCAAACGTCATTGGTAATTTATAATCACAAATTTACCTCAGGGGGCTTTACATCAACACAGCATCCTGTACTTAGACCCTCTCATCGGATAAGGAACAACTCCCTAAACAAAAAAACCTTTAACAGAGAGGAAAAAATCGGAAGGGAGAGCAACAGAGGAGGGATCTCTCTCCCAAGACGGACAACGTGTAATGGATGTTGTGTTTACACAATTTACACAACATTGAAAGAGGATAACAGAATTATAATGGAATGATATGAAGAATATGATGAGGAGGATGCCAAGCAGTGTCCAGGGGGCGACCACCATCACCACAGAGAGTTGGGAGGAGGACAGACAGAGGAGACTCGCATCACACCATTCAAATATATCCAGCATCACCTTTTAACACCTGTACACCTTTTATAAAATAGCTCAAGTAATATCATATGACTGAACGTGTTACTATATTTTTTCCTAAAAAGGTAAGTAAATAAAACACCTTGGGAACTGCGCGGATGATTTGAAGTAGGTATTTGACCCAGGTCTGATAACAAGGGTGTGGTATGAAAAGCAAGGCGGGGCACATCCCAGCAGGAGGCCGGAGATTTGTCATCTAATCTTCAGTGTGCTGATGGAGATAAACAGTGACACCTCCCAGAGGGTGGAGGTTGAACCCAGATGGACACAAAGCCGGCGGTGGCGGCAGGAGAGAGAGAGAGAGAGAGAGAGAGAGAGAGAGAGAGAGAGAGAGAGAGAGAGAGAGAGAGAGAGAGAGAGAGAGAGAGAGAGAGAGAGTAGGGGAGAGAACAGGTAGATGGAGGAGAGGGAGACAGATCAGAGTGTCAAGCCCGGATCCTCTGATAGGTTGTCCCATGCTAATAACCCTCCTATCTCTCTCTCTCTCTCTCTCTCTCTCTCTCTCTCTCTCTCGCTCTCTCTTGCTCTCTCTCTCTCTCTCTCTCTCTCTCTCTCTCTCTCTCTCTCTCTCTCTCTCCTCAGCATCCTTTCTCCCCTCCATCTGTCACTCTTTCCACATTCGCCGTTTCCCCATCTTTTCTTCTCCTGCTTCCCTCTCTTTCTCCCATGGGCGTTGCGACCTTGGGGGATGCGGGTGTTGTAACACCCCCACTTTCGCTGAAACACAATTCTACCCCCCCCCATTTTTTTGAGTTGTGAAACGATACTGCATTAGGCTATGTAAACAGTTATTAATGTAGAATTTACCGTTGCACTGTTGTCCTGCTTAGTGATTCCAGCTAATATCATCCATGGAAGAGATCGCCTAAAATAAAATATCCTAGCTGAAGTGGCTAGCTAGCTCAATCATCCCTAATGTAAGCTAGCTAGCCAGCTAATGCTAATGCTAGCAAATGGTATTTGGATTTATTTAGTTAGATGTACAAAAGGAAAAGGCAGAAGAAGACTGACTCCTTTTCCAAGTCAAATCATGCAAGAGGAGATATAGCGAGATGAATTATATACATATAGCGTTCTACCAGCTACCTTGCCAGCTGGCTAGATAATTCAGTTTTCATTAGTGCTGTTCTTCCCTTCCTTAATGTTGTTGGTGTTCATTTAGGCAACAGATGGCTATTTGTTTGAACAACACACGCAAGAAGCTTGGCGGGCTTTGGAAGGATTTTGGGGTTTGGGTGTCAGAAGTTCGCGTGCAATACATCCTGGTACATGTACCCACGCCTGCGCAACCAGGAGAACTCTGATTTCTTGGTCAATATAGCACGCACTGGGGAATTTATGGCGTCAGTTGACTATATTTGCGCTCATTGCTGGTTGGGCATCCACATAAAAACCGGCGAAATATCCCTTTAAACATATGGTAAAGGACTGGTTGTAAAGTCACTGTCACTGACATAGTTTTCAATAAATTAAGAGAAGATCTACCCCGTGTTCTGAGCATCTGGCTCATCCTCGGAACAGAACACTGAAAGCTCGATGTCGTTTCAGCACCAGGTCAACTTGATCAGCCTGCTGACTCGTTTTGTTTTCATGTTTTTCAACTTTCCTTTTTGTAAATGTTACCTTTGGTAAATGTATTGTTGAGAGCAAGTCAATTTAAAAACTCATAATATAAAAATAAAAACGTTTCCTTAAGTCTTGCATCATCATCATCATCGGCAGTCACTCGGGGGTGATTTTGACTGTCCTCCCTCTGGGTCCTTCTGGGTCCTCAGGTGGGTGTAGAGGCTAGTCCTGGAGCCGCATAATGGGAGGACGCCTGTGCGTGACAGCTTTTTACGTGGAGTGGCTGATGCTCCTGCAGCCACCACACGGTCCTTGGCAGGGGGTTTCCAGAGTCCAATGGCACGGAGAACCAAGACGATTGGGGACCACCCTCTGTTGCAGCCTTCGTCCACCTTCACTGCTGTTTGGACCTGGAGACATCTTCCACCAGTTCCACCGTTGAGGTCTTTCCTGGATTGCGCTGTCTGGAACCTCCCCCTTGACCTATCCGCCTTGGGTGACCCTACGAGGAGCCAAGCTCCGGACGGCAAAGCTCTTGGGATCATTGGTACACGCAAGCTTCTCCACCACGTCAAGGTGGAGAGTCAACACTTAATAGTAGGATATGCTGATGAATTTAATATATTATGGTGTGACATGGGGCAGCACGGTGGCGCAGTGGTTAGCCCAGTCGTCCCACAGCAAGAAGGCCCTGGGTTCGAGCCCCGGCGTAGTCCAACCTTGTGGGTTGTCCCGGGTCGTCCTCTGTGTGGAGTTTACATGTTCTCCCCGTGTCTGCGTGGGTTTCCTCCGGGTGCTCCGGTTTCCTCACAGAGTCCAAAGACATGTAGGTCAGGTGACTCGGCCGTACTAAATTGTACCTAGGCGTGACTGTGCTGGTCCTTTGATGGCTTGGCGGCCTGCCCAGGGTGTCTCTCCGCCTGCCGCCCAATGGCTGCTGGGATAGGCTCCAGCATCCCCGCGAACCTGAGAGCAGGATAAGCGGTTCGGATAATGGATGGCATGGATGGTGTGGCAGCACATTGTACATTAAAAGCTGATATTATAATTACACACTGGTAATGTAGAAATGAATGAACTTAATGGTGGTCTGGTATTTTTTTCAAGGCGAAATTACTCACCTCCCTCTCCCACCCACCCCCCACACCTTTAAAAAGGTTGATACGCCCCTGCTTCCCCCTCTTTGTTCCTCTCTGTTTACAACCTCCCACTTACCTATGCTCCCTCGCCCAAAATCCCTTTCTTTCCCTCTTCCCATCTCTTCGGCGCCCCTCTCACCCCCCCCCCCGTGCTGTATCGCTCCGCCCGTCTCCGTCTCACTCTCTCATTAGACCTTATCTAAGCTCTCCACATTCATTGCCAGGTTTATCTTTCTAATTATGTTGCTACTCACCTTTTGGGAGGGGGTAAGGCAGGCGGGCTTCGCGGCCAGCTGGACAGATAAAGGAAGGGAGCGCTCGTTCTGTTCTTATAAGCCAAGTCCTCTTGGCTTACGTCCACGCGCGCGCGCGCGCACGCACGCACGTTAGTTTGCATGCAACACGCTAACAAGCCCACACGAATAATGCAACACACAGCCTGTCAGTGATACGCACGCGCGCACGCACGCGCGCACGCACACACAATGGACACACAAAAGAGGCAGTATCTCCTTCTACCTTTATGCATTTTCAATTGAGAATGTCCCCGGTTAAGTATTGTGGTGGCCCTGTGAGCAGGACCCGGACCCTGTGTTCCCTGAACAGCCAGGCTTGGAGATATAACTCCCCAGATACCCCTCAATTATAACGCAATGACTGGAGGGGTTTTCTAAAGATATGCGCGCACGCGCGCACGCGCGCACACACGCACACACACATACCCATCCAGGTCCTCATTATACAGTGCCCGCTGCTAATAGAAAGTAAACATACTTGACTTCTACAAGAACCCCTATTGTCAATCATGTCACACTCTATATAGGGATGAGCACATTTTATTATTTATTTATCTATCTATTTATTTATTTATTACTAACCTTTTGGGTGTCTAAAAAAGAGCTATATAAATGTAATTATTATTATTAGTAAGCAAGAAAGTCCTGGGCTCGAGCCCCGGGGTAGTCCAACCTAGGTGGGGGGGGGGTGTCCTGGGTCATCCTCTGTATGGAGTTTGCATGTTCTCCCCGTATCCCCGGTTTCCTCCCCGGTTTCCTCCCACAGTCCAAAGACATGTAGGTCAGGTGAATCGGCCGTGCTACATTGCCCCTAGGTGTGTGTCGGTCCTGTGTGAGGGACTGGCGGCCTGTCCAGGGTGTCTCCCCGCCTGCCGCCCAAAGACTGCTGGGATAGGCTGCAGCATCCCCTGGTTGCGGATGCTGCAGCCTGGTTGGGATAAGCGGCTTGGATAATGGATGGATTATTAAAAGTAATAACTCCTAATAACTCAGCGTTAGTAAAAGTCATAAGTCAGGGGACCGGTGGGGCTGTCACGAATGACTATTTAGGTAATCGAGCAATTATTCTGCCTCCATTCGAGTGCATGCATGCTTCCGCACAATGATCTCTTGTTGTTCCATTAATTTCTTATGGGGTTTTTGTTAGTTGTTTTCTCTTCCTTTCTTTTTCTTCTTTTATTGTGTGAGCGATGTCTGCAGGCGCTAGAAGCTGCTGTGTACTGCGGTCAAATCCCTCGTGTGCATAGGCTCCCTCGGCCAGTACAATTGATTCCGATTCTGATTTGCATAATCATAAGAGCGTTCAGGACACTCGCAGAGCTCTCCATTGACACACGGTCGTGTAGTATGGCACCTCGAGCGACTCAGGTTTAGTGCTCCTAACAGCCTCTGAGACTCTTGGCGGGCTATGAGTCCAAGACACCCGGCTCTCCTGCAGAAGTGGATTGTCCAGTTAAAGTCAGAAGATCTTTTGCTTTCACACAATATTGATAAATCCACCATTTGTTGGTCGGCACAAACGATCCTGGTGTGCTACGTGTTGACTTCCTACCTGAACGAGGTGCCATCATGGTACTTCTCGCGATGTATTGCGAGGTTTGGATTCACTACGAAGCGTCTCAGGGAGTCTTGTAATGTGTCACCCTCAGCGATCGCCAGTTGTCAAATGTGACCTTAGGAGGGGGCGTCCGGGTGGCGTGGCGGTCTATTCCGTTGCCTATCAACACGGGGATCGTCGGTTCGAATCCCCGTTTTACCCCCGGCTTGGGCGGGCGTCCCTACAGACACAATTGGCCGTGTCTGCGGGTGGGAAGCCGGATGTGGGTGGGTATGTGTCCTGGTCGCTGCACTAGCGCCTCCTCTGGTCGGTCGGGGCACCTGTTCAGTGGGGGTGGTGTGATCCTCCCACGCGCTACGTCCCCCCGGTGAAGCTCCTCAATGTCAGATGAAAAGAAGCGGCTGGCGACTCCACATGTATCGAAGGAGACGTGGAAGTCT
>JAJHIY020000241.1:15000-28553 GCA_022114975.2 Lampris megalopsis
TTCACCTGACAGTGAGGAGTTTCACAGTGAGGAGTTTCACAGTGAGGATCACGCCATTCCCCCCAATCCCCCCTCCCGCCTGAACAGGCGCCCCGACCGACCAGAGGAGGCGCTAGTGCAGCGACCAGGACACATACCTACATCCGGCTTCCCACCCACAGGCACGGCCAATTGTGTCTGTAGGGACACCCGACCAAGCCGGAGATAACACGGGGATTCGAATCGGTGATCCCCGTGTTGGTAGGCAGCAGAATAGACCACCAGCCACCCAGACGCCCTTGGTAACTAATTGCAACCGTTTAATACCCCATGTGGCTGTGTTCTCATGCTAGTCGGCGTTCAGTTCCGATGTAACCACGGGTCCATCCCAAACCAACCTCTACGCTCTATCCCTATACCCACTTCACCTCCGTTTGTGTGTCCGCGTGAAGCCTCCGCCATGTTGAAGGGTACCCCAAGCCCCTGAGGGCATAGGGGAAGTGGCCTATGAGAACCTCCTTCATTGAGTCTACATCGATGGCGACTTGCCAAACGCAACCACCCCTGCAAGGAAGTGGACCTCTGAAGAACGGAGGAAACATCGTACAAATGCAGGTTTCCATTTTTTACTGTGGAAAAAAAACCGTGTAACTGATTTAACACCGAAGCGTTACTTAATAAGTTTTCAAAGTATTCTACCCATCCGTGGGCATCCCATAGTTACCAGTTGCTTTTGTATACTTCCCCTTCACTGGAAGCACCCTGCACAACTACCATCTGTTGACTGGGAGTGACCCTCGGTGGTGAAGTAATAATGGGACCAGTTTGGGAAAGGCTCCATACGTAAGCAGTGCAGAAGTCCCACAGTTCTGTTTTTTTTCCATTACTGACTGCTTGTTGCATTCAGGCTATGGAGGAGGTGACCCCTTGAACCTCTGAACCCACTCTTTGCTGCCTCCAATTTCCACTCCACTGATCCTTCCATCCATCCCTCCATTCACTTATCCCTTATTCCACAGTTCCTCCATTTGACAGGCTGGCCAACAGCAGGCACTCTCGTCTTATTTTCCTCTTTATTTTTTACACACTGACAAACCCTTCATACTAAAAAAAAAAACCAAACTTAGCAGCTCTTTTCACCCACTTTAGATGTGTGAATGTATTTAACCATTTGAAACACTGTGAACATTTGATGTATGTGACTGTTTTCTTTCATTGTGGCCATAAAAATGAATGGTGGACCGTTCCAAAGGGACGTTCCATCACTGGCTGGTTATGTGTCTGTAGAGACGCCCGGCCAAGCCGGAGGTAACACGGGGATTCGAACAGGCGAGCCCCTTGTTGTGTGGCAACAGAATAGACCACTACATTACCCGGACGCCCCAGCTAGCCCATACAGTTTACCCAGGAAAATGTACCTTTGTGTCTTAAACCCATATTTCAACTTTACAGATGCCGACTTCTCTTGCTCCACTATTGCTTCTTCCCTGCCCACCCTCCATCATCACCTTTTATCCTCTTGTTTCAACTAGATTTGGCTTCATTAAAGCACTAATGAGTCCCACTAACAGACCCAGGAGTCAATTCTTTTAGCCTCGGCTAATACGGTGTGATTAGTGTTATGTACTCTCCCAGTGTGTGTGTGTGTGTGTGTGTGTGTGTCCTGCCAATAATCCCACGTCTTCATTGATTTTCTGATCAGTCAGTAGATACTGAGGTAGACCATCTCCAAGGATTTCTGTCTCACAAATAGACTATTTCAGGCCAGACAGTCCCATAGGCTATACTTCCCAACCTTCGGATTGATCGTTATCATCATCATCATCATCATCATCTTTGTTTCCGACCGTAATCCGACTAATTTCTGGTTGTCAGTTGTAAAAGGAGAAAACTCGACAGATATGTGAAAACTGTCCACGTGCAGTTTATTTTAGCATAACCTCGGTCCCTCTAAGGAACGGGTCCTCGTTCAGACACTTCCTGTGGTGAAGCATGACACAGGTGCATCCTAAGCACATAATTTCAACATGCTTTACAGGTTTGAGTCAAAATATATATCAAACCTCATTATGTTATCCTACTTGGAGAAAAGTCTGGGAACAGGTCTGGATCTTGAGTCTGAGACGAGGCTTATTTTCCAAGTCCTGCGTCCATGCAGGAGGTGTCAGTCGGGCTTTGAAACTCACTTTAATGCAATGAAGCATGACATAAATCAATATATATATAAAAATTTAAGATAAGCATACAGCTAAACTGCTGAGGGATCACATTTCACATTAGGTTATAAAGTAGTTTCCTCCTTTTTTGCTGAAAAAGTGAATTAGCCTATATTCCACAGTGCATTTGGAGACGGACAACGGGTGCAAAAACGACCTCTTCTCCCTCGTAAAGATTTTATCTCTGAATATCTTTCCTCCCCCATCCGTCCCCTCCCCGCTCTCATTTTCTATCCCTCCCTCTCTTTCTCTGTCTGGT
This sequence comes from Lampris megalopsis, assembly GCA_022114975.2. Classification (NCBI taxonomy): domain Eukaryota; kingdom Metazoa; phylum Chordata; class Actinopteri; order Lampriformes; family Lampridae; genus Lampris; species Lampris megalopsis. Next base: position 17,455 of record JAJHIY020000241.1, read on the forward strand.
TTGCATTATCTCCACGGATCTGCCTATGGTTTTGAAATGCCGGTTGAACCTGTGGTAGCCGGGACCTCCAAGGCTGAAGCCTCCCAGAGGTTACCAGCAGCTCATATGATGGTTTTCCCACATGATCCCGAACGAACAAGTACCGTGGTGCAAGAGCTTGGCCGAACTCGTGCTAAAGTCAACCGAGTCTATAAAAACGTGTCTCCGAACAATTCTCAGTGTTCATATTTAACATGGTCAGAGGATCATGTGAGTCAGGGATGTCACATAAGGCCACGCAATGACTAACAAAGTCTAGTCTTCTTCACGGCAATGTAAAGGACACCAGGTTGACTTGTCCGGATGTAAAGCAGCCCACTCGTCTGCCACTATAAGCAGGTTGAAATACAATCATGAGGATTATCCATATAACTACGTCTGCCATGTCTGGTGATGTTGCACTGTACTGAAGATCAAATAGAGCAGTTTCAGATGTGATGTGCACAACAGACAGGCCGAGCAGGCCAGACGCCAAACTGGGTGTAATGGTGTCCTGAGGACCTTTTCCTATAAGCACCTATTGAATTATACATGTGTCAGATCATCCGTGGCCAGGTAAAACCCTTATTTTCTATGTTTGCTTGTTGTTAAAAAAAAAGTCAGCACACTTAGCACAGATCTACAGTTGCCATACCTTTAAATCAGAAGGCTGATAAGGATCGAGGATCTTCTTCTTCTTCGGCTCCCTTTGGCTTGTTCCCTGTTTCCCAGGGGTCGGATTTGATCGTTTCCATCGGTACCCTGTGAAGGCACAGCAGTGTAAAGGCAGTGTAAAATGAAAAATACAAAAGAAGAGTGCAGAAGTGGTGTTGTGAGCTTCGAAGGCATCTAATCTGACTCTTGTCATTTCAAAAAAAGAGTTTAGTGAGTTGCACTGCATAGTATCTATATTAGCAAACCAAGGCCTTTGCTTATGTCCCTCTGTTTTAGGATATTCCTTGCAGAACTACGTTCATTGCCTCGCTTCACACACATTCAGAATCAGAATCACGTTTACTGGTTTGCACCACACATGGAATTTGACTCCGGTGCCAGGGGCTGTCTCGGTGTACTTAACATAGAATAGCAGCACTACATCACAACCGTCTTAACACATGTACACAAGGACTGACGGTAACACTTTAGTATGGGGAACATAAAAAAAACTTAATTACTAGCGAATTAGTAATGATCAAGATGTCACTTTAGTATGGGGAACATATTCTAAGTAACAAAAACTTAATTTAGAGTAATTTAACACTATGAACACTTGCAGTTTTGTGTGTTGTTATGTAAGAACAGAGCATATTCATTAAGTGTTAGTAAGGGAGAATAACTCTTCTTGTGGTACTACCACCTTATAAAGTCCATACTAAGCAAAGCATATTGAGATGGTACTACTAATAAGCAATACTTCTGAGGTTATAGAGGGAAAACTCATAGTTAATGGCTTACTGGTTGTATAATAAGGCCATGCAGAATAAGGCATTAATGAGTACGTAATAATGACCGATTAAGAGCCAATATGTTGCTAATTTGCATGCTAATAAGCACCTAATTAACGGTGACTACGTTCCCCATACTAAAGTGTTACCGGACTGACTATGTACAGGAGTTTATCTAGGCTTAAGATTGAAGGTTGCACCCCCCGCATCAGCTAGCAGAAGTCACGCTGTGGGGCGGCGAGGCCCTCGTAAAGCCAAAATAAGCCAGGGCGCACCGGGTTAACGCGGGCGCGTCACGTGGTTTCAATTTAGCGCGGTACGCTTCGTAAATCCGGCGTCTCTTGATATTAGCCGACATTAAAACCGTCCGCTGAAAGTTCAAATGAGGGAATATGAGGGCAACATACTGCGGAGGGGTGGAGATGTCCTGACGCCGCCGCGGTTTCTGGGCAGATGGGCCTCCGGACGGGGCGGACATTGTTCTCAGAGGGTTTTCGCTTTCCTCTCCCGCCCCGCCCCCCGCCGTTTGATAATCCGGCTGACTTTCAGCCGGGGGGCATTCTGGGAGCGCAAACACGGAACAAGACGCAAACCGCCGGACTGTGACGGCGGCCATTGTTCCTCCCCGGAACAATGTCTTCACTTTGATGTCCGCGACGCTTGGCCGGCCAAGGAAACTTCTTTCCGCTCTGTGCCCCGTCCTCCTCCCCCTCTCTTCCCCCCTCCCCTCTCCCCCAACCGTCTCTTTTCTCCTCTGAACATGCCAGGACGCCGCCATGCATGGCAACCGCCGAAATAGATGTGCGTACGGTTTCATTTTACCGCGCTTTCACGTCTTTAATTGAGCCGAGCTGTTTTTACACGGAAGTACGCCGGAGGCCGGTTTGTGGGGCGCGCGGGGTCACGTGGGCTACACGAGGCCGTGGCACGACGTCACAAAGCATGGCTTTTAAGGTGTGCTGGATAAAATTAAAGTAACGGGACGAGGGGGGAAAAAACGGGCGTCCTGCGGCGCGCAAAAAGTTACCAAAAGAAAAATTGCTCACCAGTATTTTATTTTTTTTAATTTTCACTTCATTTAAAAAAAATATTTTAGCATTTGCAGCATTTTTAATGAGAATAGTGCATTGTAAAGAAACACATCAACAGCAATATAAGCGGATCGAGGGGGTATTCTACTAAGTGGTTTTCAATGTAAAACTGCTTTTACTGAGCAATATTAAATGCACAGTTGGTATGAATTAGGCCTGCGGAGCAGTGCACTGTTTAGGGCAGTGTTTCTCAACCCAGTCCTGAAGGACCCCCTATCCTGCATATCTTCTTTGCAACCCTGAATAGGTGCCTGTTTGTAGTTATTCAACCAATCAGCAATGAATTCGGTCAGACGTTGCACACCTTGCATAATGAAGTGCTGCGAGATGATTGGTCGAGTAAGTACACGCAGGGTTACCTATGCAGGGTTACCATGAAAACCTGCAGGATAGGGGTTCCTCGAGGACTGGGTTGAGAAACACTGGTTTAGGGAGTCGTTCCTTATCCGGTGCGAGGGTCTGAGGACAGGATGTTGCGTTGCTGTAAAGCCCCTCGAGGCACATTTGTAATTTGTGATATTGGGCTGTACAATTAAAATGGACTTGACTTGACCATTACAGCAGTGACTGGGACCCGAACCTGAATTCAGGTTTCAGCTTTAATTTCAAACGACATACATTTTTTTTCCAGCTTTCGTTTTAAGGGGTTACGCCCGGGAGGGGCGTTCCTTATCGTCCTCGTGCCGGGACGACCCGCCCGTTAAGCGTCTAACCGCGGGTTTTGAGTGACAGCTCGGATCCTCCAATGTGCGGGGCACAAAGGCTGGGGGGGACGAGCGGGGAGGAAGTCGTCTTTTGTCCCGCCTCTGAGCCGCACCTGATTTCTCTTTCCTCGACTCGTTTGAGGGAACGTGAAGTGAAGCCGCGTGCGTGTGATGACGTCACGTTCGTTCTCATAAGCCACTCCACACCGCACGCTGCGATGCCTAGAACATAGTGCGCTTTTCTAGAGCGTGCACGCCTCCGTGTTTATAGATTTTACATGATAAAAATTGGATAAAACATTGTGTGACCATAATCAACAAAACCGTTTATATTGATATAAACTTTAATATTTCCATCAGTATTATGTCTTAATATATGAAAAATTAAGACATATTATTCATGCATGTAATTTTTTTTTCACTTAAGGTTTTTATAAAGAATAAAAGAAGCGATGCTCAGTCTCTTGTCGTTTTGCTGCAATGTAAATTCTGCATAACTCGTTTATGGTCTTAAAGCTTTAATTTTCTTATAGGCTTTGCTCGCGTGCGTGCTCTGCAGAAAGAATTTAACTATAATATTATATTTCACATTTTTTTACGTTGGATTATTGTCTATCTATATCCTTTCTATATTTTATGTTTTTTCAGATCTAAATTAAAATGACAGTTATTTTTTTGTGGAATTAAGGAAAGTGAATATGTGTTATAGCTGTTAGAAACCCTGTTGAATCAGCTTAAATAGTTTTATATATATATATATATATATATATATATATATATATATTTTTTTTTATTTTAATAAATCAATTTTCCTTCAGATCGTAACAGTGACACCCCTCTGAAACAAAGGCTGGGAGGTATTTAGGTTGAGGAGCTCCACGCAGGGGAGTGCTGGTCTTCCTGTCTGCGGAGCCTGGGATCCCAGTACACCAGTAGCTGTGTGCCCCCTCCTGGCTACCAGGACACACGGCGCTCCATCCGACACAGAGGTGACGAACACAGGTGAGACACGACCGCGTGCTGGATCCTCACTGGCAGCTTTCGTCGTTCCACGAGTCTACCTGACGATGTATAGCAGGTGCGAAAGGTAACGTAAACTCACCTCCCTTTGCTCCCCCGCCATGACACCTTGCACCACCTGACGCAGGCCTCTGGGGTCAGGAATTGTTCATGGTGCAGAGCTTTCTTGGAGACCAGACTCGATTCGTCTTTGCCTTTCCACCCCACCCCCCCCCACCCTCCGTCTTGGTGACGGTGGAGCGGCCACGTTGACAAATGACTTATCGCAGCACGTGCGTACAACGTGGGGAGCGGAAGGAGCAGCCTCCCTCGCGCAGTGCACGGTACTAACTACGACACGGGACCCCTTAGTTCTCCTGCTGAGCTCCGAGGTCCTGCTGTCTTCCCACTTGCATCAAGACCTAAACAGGCACTTGTCTCTATCGTCGCATGCAGGCCTGCAGAAAGTGCGCGCGCGCGCACGCACGCGTGCGCACACAGCACCCAGTGGCCTCCCCCCCCTGCGGGTGCATTAGAGGCACAGGAGTAGAGCTCACCAGGTGAGATAATCAAAACCACATCAGTCTCCCCCGCTGTGGACCGGTGTTATCCTTTATTTACCCGGGGTAGCACGCTGAGCCCAGTCACACCTGCCCAGTACCACCGCCGCCTTCACTGGGGGCCACCGAGCAGCTCCGCCCAGTCACACCTGCCCAGTACCACCACCGCCTTCACTGGTGGCCACCGAGCAGCTCCACCCAGTCACACCTGCCCAGTACCACCACCGCCTTCACTGGTGGCCACCGAGCAGCTCCACCCAGTCACACCTGCCCAGTTCCACCACCGCCTTCACCGGTGGCCACCGAGCAGCTCCGCCCAGTCACACCTGCCCAGTACCACCACCGCCTTCACGGGTGGCCACCGAGCAGCTCCGCCCAGTCACACCTGCCCAGTACCACCACCGCCTTCACTGGTGGCCACCGAGCAGCTCCACCGGAGCGGCTGGTCTGGTGGTTAAGTGCCTTGCTCCAGGGCACATCAGCCGTGGGTACTGAGGGAGGGGACAGCACCGTTTATTCACTCCCACCCACCCACATTATTACCTGCCGGTCCCGGGATTTAACCGGAGACCTTCCGGTCACAACCCCGCTTTTCCAACATTTAAGCCACGGGTGCCCCACCTACCAGTCTCCAGCTGAGCACTCATATCTCTCTCGCTCTCTCTCCCCCCCCTCCTCCCCCTCTCTCTCTCATCGTGCCACACTTCTCATCCAGTTCCATAAAGAGACATGCTGACTTCGCGCCCATTCTGTCGGGGGTTACGAGCGTGAGTCTTTCTGGTGGAGGGTTTCTCCGTGCGCTATCGAGGGAGGGGAGAGGGGAGGGGGAGGGGGGAGGGGGAGGGGGAGGGGGAGGGGGGGTATATGGAACTATGTTATCACCGCTATTACGGGGCCTTTTAAAGAGCAGCGCGGGAGCGCAGAGACACCGCCGAAAATTGGAAGCTTATTGTGATTGATGGGTTCCTATTAAGGGCCGTCATGTTATCACAGATGGACGAGAGCGAGAGAGAGAGAGAGAGAGAGAGATGAGGGAGAGAGAGAGAGAGAGAGAGATGAGGGAGGGAGAGAGAGAGGTGAGGGAGGGAGAGAGAGAGAGAGAGAGAGAGAGAGAGAGAGAGAGAGAGAGAGAGAGAGAGAGAGAGAGATGAGGGAGGGGAGAGAGAGAGATGAGGGAGGGAGAGAGAGAGAGAGATGAGGGCGAGAGATGAGGGAGCGAGAGAGGGAGAGAGAGATAAGGGAGGGAGATGAGGGAGAGGGGGGGAGAGACAGACGGAGAGAGATGAGCGAAGAGAGATGAGGGGGGGAGAGAGAGAGAGAGGGGGAGAAAGAGGTGGGAGAGAGAGATGAGGGGGAGACGGGGGAGAGACAGACGGAGAGAGAGATGAGGGGGAGAGAGAGAGCGACGGAAGAGAAAGCAGAAAAAGGGGAAAGCCGAGAGAAAGAGAATTTAAAGAGGTAGCTCGATGAGCGAGGGGAGGGGGAGGGGGGGAGGGGGGGAAGGGGGGGGAGGGGGGAGGGGAGGGGGGGGAGGGGGAGGGGGAGGGGGCACTGAGTTTTAACGCGACAGATTAGCCCCGGAGCTCTCCTCCAGGATCCAAGGGCGCTTAAATAAAACATAGCGAAGAGAAGAGCGGAACCAGAGGAGGTGAGGGGCGGTGGGTGGGTGGGGGGGGGGGCGGTGGAGGGGGAGGTGAGGGGAGGGGGACGATAGAGAAAAGGGAGACTTTCTTTTTTTTTTATCAAAAAGATGCTCGTTCTCAAGTCTCACTCTCCTCTCCAAGACGGTTATTTCCCGTCAGGAGCGATTTGCAGAGCCCTCTCCCACTCAATAAACCCCGCGGAATGCATATGTGGGGGGGAGGGGGAGGAGGGGGAGGGGGAGGGGGGAGAAAAGACAACAGGGTCTATTTTTCTCTCTTGAAGAATGGGAGCAACAAAGACTGACTGGAGTTGGACGAGGAGAGAAGGTAAATAAGCCACTGATGAATCTCCAGTTCTCTCCCCCTCCTCACTCTCTCTCTCTCTCTCCCCTCTCTATCCCTACCTCGCTCTCTCGCTCTCTCTCGCTCTCATCTCCCCCCCCTCCCCCGTGTGCCAAAATGATTGATGGCGACCAACGAAAACCGGGTGTCCGACATCACCGTCTGACAAATGGCCGCGGCCCGCTCAGCCGGGCCTTGGACCGGACGGGCGAAAATCAATATTTCACTATTAAAATCTATCAGCGGATGATTTGAGCTCTACAGCTGTCCGCGCGCCCTGTAATAACCCCCACCCACCCCCACCCACCGCCCCCACCGCGCAACGCCGACCCAATCACACACGCGTAGTCGGAACCGGTAATCAATACGCGGCGCCCGCGCTGGTCCTCCCGCGCGCAGTCGCCCCGGCGTGGTGATGGATGGACGCGGACGGCTGTGATTCATTTTGTCAGGCCATTACGCACAGAATACTGTCCACCACCACCACCACCCCCCACACCCCACCCACCCACACCCCCCGGTTTCATCTCGGACCATCATTCTTCACACTTCGCAAGGAAGGGGGAAAAAAAAGGAGTAGTACAGACCAAGATGACAGACGGAGGAAAAGAGAGAGCGAGAGAGAGCGAGAGAGACCCTCGGGGGACAAGAGAGAGGGAGAAATATAGAGGAGACAAAGAATAACCCGTTGACAACGGAGAGGAGAGCAAGAGATGAAAGGGACAGATTTGAAGAGGAAGCGTGCGAGAGAAAAAACCCGAGACAGGGAAACGAGAGAGAGAGAGAGAGAGGAAAAAAGACGGCAAGGGAGAGAGAGACAGAGAGCGAGAGAGCGACAGAGAGAGGGGGGGGCACAGAGATAGAGCAGAGAGAGACACGGAGACAGACAGAGACAGAGAGAGAGAGAGAGAGGGAGAGAGAGAGGGAGGGAGGGAGAGAGCACATAGAGAGAGCGAAGACAGAGCAAGAGAGAGAGCACAGACAGCACAGAGAGCAGAGCAAGAGAGAGAGAGCAGAGAGAGAGAGCAGAGAGAGAGGGAGGAGGGAAAGAGAGAGAGAGAGAGCAGAGAGAGAGAGAGAGAGAGAGAGAGAGAGAGAGAGAGAGAGAGAGAGAGAGAGAGAGAGAGAGAGAGAGAGAGAGCACATAGAGAGAGCGAAGACAGAGCAAGAGAGAGAGCACAGACAGCACAGAGAGCAGAGCAAGAGAGAGAGAGCAGAGAGAGGGAGAGAGAGAGAGAGAGCAGAGAGAGGGAGAGAGAGAGAGAGCAGAGAGAGAGCAGAGGAGAGAGGAGAGAGAGAGCACAGAGAGCAGAGAGAGAGGGGGGGAGGGAGAGAGAGAGAGAGAGAGCAGAGAGAGAGAGCAGAGAGCGGGAGAGAGAGAGCCCAGAGAGCAGAGAGAGGGAGGGAAGGAGAGGGAGAGAGTGAGAGAGAGAGAGAGAGAGAGAGGGAGAGAGAGAGCACAGAGAGCAGAGAGAGAGAGGGAAGCAGAGAGGAAGGAGAGGGAGAGAGCAGAGAGAAAGAGAGAGCAGAGAGAGAGGGAGAGAGAGAGGGAGGGAGAGAGACAGAGAGAGGGAGGGAGAGAGGGAGAGAGAGAGCACAGAGAGCAGAGAGAGAGAGGGAGGGAGAGAGAGAGAGAGAGCAGAGAGAGAGAGCAGAGAGAGGGAGAGAGAGAGCACAGAGAGCAGAGAGAGAGAGGGAGAGAGAGAGAGAGCAGAGAGAGCAGAGAGAGAGAGGGAGGGAGAGAGAGAGCAGAGAGAGAGAGAGAGCAGAGAGAGAGAGAGAGAGAGAGAGCGCACAGAGCAGAGAGAGAGAGCAGAGAGAGCAGAGAGAGAGAGCAAGAGAGAGAGAGAGAGAGCAGAGAGAGAGAGCACACAGAGAGAGAGCAGAGAGAGAGGGAGAGAGAGAGGGAGGGAGGGAGAGAGAGAGCAGAGAGAGAGAGCAGAGAGAGAGGGAGAGAGAGAGGGAGGGAGGGAGAGAGAGAGCAGAGAGAGAGAGCAGAGAGAGCAGAGAGAGAGAGCAGAGAGAGAGGGAGAGAGGGAGAGAGGGAGGGAGAGAGGGAGAGAGGGAGGGAGAGAGGGAGAGAGAGAGAGCACAGAGAGGAGAGGAGATGTGAGGGACTGAGCGTCGTACTGTAGAATGACTTTTCAATCCCCCTATTTCAATAAGGGAGGTTGTAGCGATTCGGGGCTCTGCCGAGTGTGACGAGCCAATTGAGTTTTGGACAAACACGCGTTAGGAGCTGCTCGCTACATGACACGCGCTCGACGGGGCAAGTGACCTACGAGAACCTTTTTTCGTCTGCGCATGCCACATGAGCCGAAAGCGCGCGCGCGCTCGCGTGCTAGTATGCGTTCGTGCGTGCGCGTTCGTGCGTTCGTGCGTGCGTGTACAATAGAGGCTGTGTCTTCGCGTGACTGTGTAACCAAACCAGTCAGGGGGGAAATTGATTTTTCACTCGGCGAAAACACTCATCACTAAACACACAAGAGGGGAAGTAACCATGAACGAGCCCTGGTAGTCAAACATATTAGGTTTACAAAACAGCAAAGTGGTAAATTAGTCGAGGCAGAGAAAGTACCACGCTCCCACCAGACGGTAAAAGTGTAGCATTATTACCCGACTCCGTGTTCACTCATAAGAGCCATTCACCAGGGTGAGGATAAATATCGCCCTGTGTTATGAGGGGTAATGCTGGCATACAACAAGTGTACTGAGGTCGAGAGACACAGAGAGAGGGAGAGAGACGGAGAGAGGGAGCGATTTTTACTGTGGTTGATATCTGTGACGTAGGCAGAAATCGCAGTGTGGGTGTGGGCCTAGCCCGTCCAAGTCCATCCATCCATTATCCAAACCGCTTATCCTGCTCTCAGGGTCGCGGGGATGCTGGAGCCTATCCCAGCAGTCATTGGGCGGCAGGCGGGGAGACACCCTGGACAAGCCACCAGGCCATCACAGGACACACACACACACACACACACACACACACACACACACACACACACACACACACACACACACACACACACACACACACACACACACACACCTAGGGTCAATTTAGTACGGCTGAGTCACCTGACCTACATGTCTTTGGACTGTGGGAGGAAACCGGTGCCCCCCCCGGAGGAAACCCACACACACGCGGGGGGAACGCGCAAGCTCCACGCAGAGGACGACCCGGTATGACCCCCAAGGTTGGACAACCCCGGGGCTCGAACCCAGGACCTTCTTGCTGTGAGGCGACCGCGCTAACCACCGCGCCACCGTCAAAGACCAATCATACGTAATAGGTTCTGAAACGCATACGTTAACCAATATGCTGGCCACTGCAACCATACTTACCTGCATGCACCACAGTTCAATCATACAAGCCTTATAGATCATCAGAGGTAATGTTACAGGCGCACGCGCACGCGCACGCGCGCACACACAGAGTGTTGTGCATGAGCGCATTGAACGTGCTCATGTGTTCGGTGAACTGAACCTGTCCGTTTGCAACTAATGAACCTGAACGCGAGCGTCGTTCACCCTTATGGGAGCGAACGACGCTGTTTTTACGGCACCCGGCATGCCGGGGTGGCTAGTACAACTGGCAATTCAGACGCAGCTACCGGTACTGCTGAAGCCAGTTCGTATGAATACTTGAAGATTTATGGACAAATCAGTACAAAAAAGAATTGTTCACAGCCCTGCAGGGCATGGAAGGGGGAAAGGGCCCTGGCGTTGATGGGATTCCAGCAGAGGTTTATAATGAATTCTGGAGGGAGATGGGTGAAGATCTTTTAACAGTTTTTAATGAGCGTTTTAAAGACATGTTGCTACCGCTGAGCTGCAGGATAGCGGTAATAACTCTCTTACCAAAGAAAGGAGATCTACAAGAGATCAGAGACTGGCATCCTGTGTCTCTTCTCTGTACGGGCTACATAATCCATTTCAAAGCACTGGCCAACAGACTGAGAGCCATGATTGGCTTTGTGATTCACCGAGATCAGACACACTGTGTGCCTGGCAGGTCCATTTTGGGCAATTTGTCCTTAATTCGAGATATCTTGGACATCTCCAGTTGTTTGGGCTTTGAAAGTGGTCTCATTTCTCTAGACCAGGAAAAACTTTTAACTGGGATGAGCACCTTTATTCTGGAAGACTGTGGGGAATTTGGTCTCAGCCCAGGTCTTATAACTGTGCATCGTTTCTCACCAGGACATTGAGAGTGTCCTGAAAATTAATGGAGGTCTAAGTGCACTTTCAAAGTGCGTGGGGGGGTGAGATAAGGATGTTCAACATCGTCGGTGTCGTG